>JAQIXP010002405.1:0-15195 GCA_034700285.1 Proteroiulus fuscus
CAGTTTGAAGAAAACGAATTTAACATTGAAATCCCCATAGGACCATGCTGTTAAAAGTGTGGACAGCCCCCTTAAGGCTGTTTTTACTCTACTTGGGAGGAAGTGGGGAGGGTGTGTGAGGTCAAGCCAACTAAGTACTGCCCCAGCATTAGCATGCCACGTCTCCTGAATGCCAGGTAGGAGTGTTAACCACCAAACCACCTTGAGTTGATGGCAATGCATGTGTATAGTCCAACAAACCAAATGTAATTTCCACATACATTTAAGTTATAGTTAGGTTTTGCAAGTAAAATGCACTTTTAGATGATCGATAAACTTCTAAATAATTGAGTTTAAATTTGTCAAGAGATGTACACTTACTTTCATTTCTGGGGCCACAGTGCTTTCAGCCATCCATATTGGCCTTTCCTTTCTGACTTGAGCAGCTGCAGCAAGACTATTGTCTCCGAAACTGATGCTGACATCCTGATCGATGCCATAATCTCTCAAACGAGTGGCATCCCCACTCCACTGACCTTGGTCCCGGCCACCAGGAGGTCTCAATTTTGACTCGCTAAAATAAAAATATCAGCAGGAATTTAAGTTAGTGGTAAATTTATGTCAAAGCGGCTTTCGGAAAGTCTTTTCATACCGCCGAATATTTGTGAGGTCTGTCGGTTCTGGTTCAAGCAATTCTGGAGCCAGTTTTATGTCTTCCACTTCATGCAATAAGTTATATAATGGTTCAATCTGTTCATTGAACTTGGCTATAATGAGTCTGGAATCTTTCTGAGGAGCTGCACTTTGATCTTCCTCCACAATCGTATTGCAAAACGTACAACGAAATTCACTGGTTGTGAAGTCATACAGCTGATCAGCTTCCAAATCTGTGAAAGTTTTCAAACACGAAGGGCAGTTGAACGAGGCTCTGCTAGTGTTGTCTCGTTCTTCAGTTTCAATTTTGCGCCGCATGTGATCGAGTTTGTATTTCACGACGTTTACAAATATCTACACAAGAAAAATTACTTTAGAAATATTTGCAGCTAGACGCATTTCCAGAGAGAACTCCAATTAGTGTAAAAAATATTGTACGACTACTTATCCTTGTACTTGCCTTGTAATTAATAAAATAATAATTCTGACGAGTGGCTTTTCCATCAGGCCCGGTCTCCATCTTTAGTTTCACTTTAATGAATTTATCGTTTTTTAGTTGGGCAAGAACAGTTCTTAGCTGTTTGCGCTCAAACTTAAGCAAGTCACATATATCTTCTTCCCGCATGCATGGGTTGCGAATGAGCATATCTATGACGATGACGTGTTCCATAGAGTAGAATGCGCGGGATACTAGTCTTGCAAGCCGCTGCAAACTATCAGGAATTGACGTATACACATCTCCGTCCATTGTCTCAATTATTCAACAGCATGTACAGATTTCACCTCAGAAGCACACTTAATTATAGTATACTAGCTATAGAACGTTGTCAGATTAGTATTATAACGTTCATGGTAGAATTATAACGTTCATGGTGTCTCTTTTCTCTCCGAGAATCCAGCTATTGCTGCTCTTCTCACTAAAATTAACAAAATGAAGCATCATGATATTAGATTTTCAGGAAAATTTGTAATTTCAATACGTTAAGTATGTTGGACGAACTATATTTAATGGTGAAATTTGCAATATATGTGTAAACTGCCCTACTATAACTGTTTCACCTCAAGATAGTCTTTTGCTAGCATGCTTTTTATATACGGAATAGGAAAAACCATGCAAGCAAAGGACTAATCAAGAGGTGAGACAAAGTATAGGTACTGGTATCACAAATACAGACCAAATGAAGCTGCGACAAGAATCAAATTACTGGTATATATGACTTGTCAATAAACAATGCTAAGTTGTTAACCCCAAGTAAAACATCTGATATCTTCTGCCTTTGGCTAAGCTGTTGTATATGAGGTGAAGATAGAAGGAGGGGGAAGGGGGGTGGGGAGCGATTGCATTCCCCCATATGCACCTTACCCGGTATTGGACTTTAGTTATTGGATGATTTTACCTCTAAACTTAGCTCTCTAAAGTCTAAAGAACCCGTTCTGGTTCTTGCTCTAGACTAAATTAACAAACTTACCCGTTAATTACTTGCTAATTCCATGTTTCAACTCAATCTGAGCATTATGATAAGCAAATTAAAAAAGGTACCAGCTCCTCAACTATTATAGGTCAAAGGTGAAATAATGAAAACAGTGGAATAATTCATTTCATATTCATTTCATTACAAACATACAGGAGAGCCATGATTGAAACTTGGACGATTACGTCAATGCGGGAGTGAGGTGTAGATGGCGCTCTTAACGGCACAATATCGTATCGTATCACTTCAGTGATCGTATCGATAGCTCGATTATTAAATTTTTTAATTCCAACAAACTTTGGGGGAGCTTAACATTTTTTTCTCGAGAAAACAATAGAAATTGTTATCTTTTCCTCCGAAATTTGAATAAAAAAAATGTAAATTGTTATTTGAACAATTTCCTCATTATTTTTTTTGTGAAAATTTGCAGACAAGACAGTAATTTCCATACTTTTGTAACTTTTGTTAATAATTTTGGAAGCAAGAGAGACAAATTCCATAAATATCGTAAACAATTTCATTATTTTTGTTACAATTTTGGAGGCAAGGAAAACAATTTCCCACATTTTAATTGAAAATTCTGGAAGCAGGAAACAAGAAAGACCAAAACAATAACACAAATGTCTGCAAAACACATAACAGAACCACTGTAAAGGTTCTCAAAAAGTACCCAGGGGAGGCCATAAGGGCCCAAAGCCTTTCCAGGAACTATAAGGAAACACATTAACCCCTCTCCCCAGAAATTAGTGGTATGTTGGTCAACCTAGAGGGAGCTGAAAGCAACATATATACCTTGTATACTAGTCGAAATACCAGTACGCAATGTTTGTATTTATCATGAAATTTACCATGAATTAACTGTGAATCTGTGATACCTTATATCGAAATTTCCTTCTTATTTTCCCTGCACAACACTTCTTCTGGAAAAGCATCTTTTACTTTTCCCGCCTTTTTCCTTAAGCTGAAGAATCTTAGTGGTTTCTCCCCAATCTCACAACAACATCCCATCTGATTAAGAAAACATTCATTATTATAGTTCGATATTTATATCATAACATTTATTAACAATAAAAATAATTAATATAAAACAAACATTAAAAGAATTTCAAATCAATCATGCCCAATACATCATATATAGCCCAAAATAAATATATTACAAAAAGGGAAGGATAAAAATCATTTCATCATCAATTTTCATTAAATAAATTTGCCATTAAAATGACTTTATTTTGAAAAAAAATATGTAGCAGTTATAAAACAAGCTAAGAACAGGAATCTAGTTTACATGGAAATGACATCATCCATTAATTATCAGAATTTTATTTTAAGAGTTCCTTTCATGAAATTGTTGCTTCCTTGTAGGTATATAACTCGTTTACCTTGATTTACCTAAAAAAAAAACAATAACTAAAAAAGAAATAAACTGGCTGATGGCCAAAATGACCAATCCATATAATGTATAGTGTTTTTGGTTCCCATTCAAGCAAATTATGAGCGACCAGCAATAAATAGGACGTGAAAGAAGAAACATGAAAAATAACTATCAATAAAGTTACTATGGTAACAATACGGTGTAAACAGTCATTCCTGAGCTCGTTGAAAACCTGAAGCACCGATTATAGTTCATTTACTTACACTAATTCCATGGATTATAGCCTATAGCAAGCATTGCAGATTACGACTTATTTTAAAGTAATAAAAGGATTTTCGTATACAAAATCTTGTATGGAAATTTTAAATGCTGGTAAGTTTTACAATACTTGTATATTTTACAAGTTTTCAAGTAGATTTATTTATAAAGGAAATCTTTTATTCGCTATTTCCGGCTTAAATATTAATGACATTTATGTAGTTATACTGTATGGGCCTATACGAATAAGTAATTATTTCTAACTGATTAAAAAACCCTTTTAAGGATAAAATTTAAGTCTTTCATGTACAAAAATTAATTTGCTATTATCGAAAAATTCAAACCTTAATTAATATAATATTCAGTGAAGCATATCTTGACTCTCAACAGACTTTCGAAAAATACATCAACTGTAGCACTTGAATTAATTATCGAATGTTGTTATTTGGAAAAAGTATCTCTAAATTTTTGGGCAAAAAGTATAATACAAACAAGTTATGGCAGAAATTAAGAGTCTTGCATTTCAGTATTTAAGAAAAGTTGGACAAATTTATATGTAAAATCTTGTTACTTAGCCGAATGAGTTTTTAACGGTTAAATTTTTTTTAAATTAGCAACCTCTGCTGTAGTTAATGAGAGAAAAGAAATGTCATTATCAATTACATAAAATTCAATTTGAAAATATCCATTCCTACATTTTGTAAACTAATCTAAACAATGCTAAATGCATAATTAAATAATGCTAACCCAATCAGTAATAAGAAACAATATTTGTATCATTATATTGTAGTATAATGGAGAAATTAGATTTTTTGCCAACTCATGGATCACATTCAACATTTAGTGGAGAAAGCAAAAGCAGGGAAAAAGAAATACTGAAAGGGTCCATAATTACGGAGGAACAGGATGAAGATGATGACGATTACTATTTATGTGAATAACAATGAGAATATAATATTTATAAATTATAGCCTCAAATTGTTTTAAATCAATCATATTTTCTACCATATATAGACGATGAGGACCCACCACCATACGACATCACAGAAAAATTGAAAGAAATCAACTCTGCCTTATCTAAAGAAACAATACCGGATGGATACCATGACAGAAACCGAAAAGTAGTTTTTCGGGAAAATCCAGTGGATTTTGAAATTCCACCAACGCCTAACTATTCGTCGGAGGAAGAAGATGATGGCTATGGGGATTCAACAGAAACTTCAGACGATTTACTAGATGAAAGTAACTCTGTGGTTAAAAATTCCAACCCTAAATTAAAGTTTAATCCAGGTTATGCTTCCAAATTGGACCCAACTACCAGCGAGCAGTTCGACAATGATGGGAAATCGGGTTTGGACTTGGCACAATTGTTTTCTATGCAAAATTCTGTTTCAGGGAGTGGGCCAACCACACCAAATAGTGTGGCCGAAGAAATCGATTTCCTCTTCAAATGCTTTTCGAAACTCTCGATGCAGAGCAATTCTTCCCAAACTTTTCAAAACCAAAACGATATTACAATCTCGAGTTCGCCCGCTAGTCTCTCAATCAACGAGACAGAATCTTTTATACATGAGCCATCGGACACTGAAACTGATGCACAATCCGAGGATCTACCTCATTCCGCCATTACTGATAATGAAAATGATATCGAAAACAAAGATGAAACTGATCAAAATTGTGGTTTAGAAAGCATCGAAATAAGTAGCAAAAATTCTGATAGTAGCCCAATGGTAGTCCAATCAGAGGCTGAAGAAATTCAGCAAAATTCAAATATAGACATTGTTAGAAATGTCCAACTCGAAGACATAAACATGAACAATGATGAAAAAGAAATTCTTAGAAGTTCAGGCTTAAATAATAACCCAGAAACTCTTGTAGCAATAGCAGTGCAGTCAGACCCTGAAGTAATTCAACAAAATGATGAGAATTTGGGAAAGCAGGAAGAGAACACGTGTTATCCGGTTATTACCAATGCCGAGGAGAATGCAGAAATGAAAGATGGAGAACAAATTAAGTATTCAGAGACAGTGGAATTAAATAAGGATCTCATTATCAATGAATTCAATGGAAATCTATCAACTGAACAGATTGAAAAGTCTGTTATGCCATTGTTCACAGAATTTCCAAACCCTACCATACTGGAACCATTGGTGAAACCTAGCAACAACTCGCAAAGTAAGTCTTTACTGAAATGGAAGAGGGCCATGCGGCAACTGCATAATGTTAGGCAAGCCAAGTATGTCGGACCTAAATTTGAGTCAATAAATGTCTCTAAATTGAGCCAAGGATCCTCTCCCAAAAATGCTGATAGAGGTAAAAACGACAACAAAATTCAGATCAAAAAACGTTTGTTACTCACCAGACCTTCGACCTCCTCTTTGGCCTTCTTGAAGGAGAAATCTTCAACTGCTAATTTTGAGGAAACGATGGTGATGGCTTCTCGAGGTAAATTTCAGATGATGAAAACTGAAGATTTTCAGTCCTCCAAAATGGCCGGAAAAAATGAACGGAAAGTAACAAAGCCAGCTGCAGGCCAACTTAAACCTATCAGTACTGTCCTAGGAAAATTGGAAAATAATAGGAAAATAATCAATCCAATTACTTCAATGACTACGAACAAAGTTGTTAGAAATAAAGCATTGCCTTTAAAAAGTCCAAATGCTGCCAAATCTCGACCTCATTCTGTGAACTGGCCCAAAGAAGAAGTGCAACGTAATTCCCGAGGGCTTAGTGGATCAACATTTAGGCTCACCCCTGAACAAAAACTGGAAAAAGAACGGTAAGGAAATTTCATTAATGGAAACCCAAATTTTATTTACCTGAAGTTAAAAATTAAGACAATATTAATTAGCTGCTTCTATAATACATATATATTTTCAGGAAACTTCAAGCAATTGCCAAAGAACATCAGCAAAAGCTTGAAAAGGCAAAACAAGAAAAACAGAAAAGAAAATTCGAAGTAGAAGAGGCTTACAGAGATTGGTTACAATGTAAGAAACTACAGGAACCCAATTTGAAAAAAACAACAAGCGAACCATCAATCGATAGAAAGGTAAGCTCAATTTTTAAACTCATTTGTTAATTATATAGCTCTTAATAATACTAAAGGAATTTTGTTTATTTATCCAGCAAAAAAAAGGATTTGTTACAATGTAACATAACAAATGCCATAGTCTAAAATAGCTCAGGTCAAAAAATGAACATTGCACAACATTGTAGACAAAAATGGTCACTTTACTGCGCCTTTGCACTTCTTCAGTTATAAAAACTCATTTCAAATTTTAATTGCTCAATAAAAAATAAAAAGCTTAAAATGAAATAGATAACAAGCGTTTTGACTTTCGAAATTACTGCCAATAAATCATTAACAGACATCATTAGTGAAAAATAATTATTTCAATTACTATAATATAAAATCTGTTTGAAGAGTCATTCTAACATTTTTCATAACGTATTTAAATTCTTCTTAGAATTCTAAAAAAAACACGTATCAATGGTCACAGGATCACATGTCATAAGTCCATTCCTTTTACTTACAATGAAAGTTTAATATCACTTTTAGTCTTTTAATTATTTCATTAAGGGATACTACACGGATTTACAAAAAAAAAAAAAAAAACAACTAATGAATATTTGAAATTAAGATTTTAAGTAAGGAACAAAAATGGAGGATAGCCATTTCTGCCATAATTTGTGTTGTCATAGAGAGGATCACTGGTTGTCTATACGTGTACTAGTGAATGGCCTCCCTATGACGTCAGCTTTAGTATTCTCCAGTTAAACAGCAATGGCTACCTAGCTCCATAAGCTAACATTTTTAACACATCGTTATAATTTATTTAGTTTTTTTGGCTTTTTTATATGGCAGACCCAAATTGATGAGTTTCCCTATTTTCCCTATTTCCTTATTTTCCTTATTACACTTATTAAGGGGGAATTTTTTTAATATTCAATTTTAAGGTAAAAGTCCATCGTGCTGAAGCAGCAGTCGGTGGAGAAGCTTTTCGAGATTGGATGCAAAAGAAAAAGATGCAAAAAATGGAAGAAGTGAGAATCTCTGAATTGAAAAAGAAAATAGAAGAAAAAACACTGTGCATTCGGAAGCAAGAAGATAATGAACTTGCATTTAGAAAGTAAATCATTTTTTTCTGAAAAGAAACCCTCACAATAGGCCATCTTATTGTACTTGAAGTTGATCTAAAATTGTATCCATTTTAGATGGCTCTTAAAGAAAAGTAGAGACGACAACTTATCAGCGTTACCAGCAAGGCGGAAATCATCATCTACAAATCATCAATTAGCTCATGTAGTTAAATGGAGGACGGAGAACTTTTTTTGAAAACTACTACTGCAATTTGGATAAACTTCTGACTTAAGAAAAACCTACATTTACAATACCATTTTCTAAAGAAATATTTTCATCGCATTTGTAAAATTGCTATTTTATTTTTGTTATTGATATTGTTGCTAGACTATTATGTCGTATATTGCCATTTGTACTATCTAATGTTACACTGTATATAAAGCTTGCTGTAAAAAAAGTAAAGGGGCCATTCTCGTAATATCCACCAACATTTTTTATAAATTTAATTCCCCCACTACTACATTGTACATATCTTAATAGGGAAATAGGGGGGGGGGAGGGATTCCTTGGATGGAAGATGAATTCATCGCTTTATGCATTTGTATCAATTTTAAACATTGACAAAGAACAGAATGTATGAATGATTCAAGTAATTCTCTACATTTGTGCTAAATGTTATTTCAATTTAGTAAATAAAGGCAAATTGGCCACAGTAAGCTTATTAATTTACTGTGCATGGAGTTTTCTTATCATATTTGTGGTGATTAATGTCCCTTGACTAACATGTGTTTGTTTGATACGAACAGCTTGTTAGCACGATATAAGCCAAATAATTCATGATATCAATCAATAACTGCAGTTTTATATGTGCCCAATGTAATTTATGACCGGGATCCTGGCAAATCACATAAATACAGACCAGTTTTCTAAACCATTACTTAAAAAATTAATAATTTTGCCGAAAAATTAAATTATTCAACCTCTTGTTTTGATTATTTTATAGAAAAACACAATTCTGTTACAGTAAAATGTTGCCAGGAAAGCTACACTTTTTTTAATATGTCCAGGAATCAGAAAACCCTTAAAATAAACCAGTTCAGATTAAAAATGTCAACGACTGAAATCATCCTGATAACGAAAAACATCAAAAATTAAACCAGATAATAAAAAGATATTGTTTTAAACGTTTGATATCGAAAATTACTTGCAGCACAAAATGGCCATGACTAAACTCCTTCTAAACGTGCAGATAATTACTTTGGCTTTAATTTTATATTTATTGTGCGGAATCCAATGCGATGACCCACCCATAGTACAAATTAAACAAGGTCCGGTGCAAGGGACCATCGAATTATCAACTAAAGGAAGAATATTTTACTCTTTCCGAGGAATTCCATATGCTCAACCACCAATTGGAAATCTTCGGTTTAAAGTGTGTATAAAGTTCAATTATACGAATTAATCACAAAAAACAATGTAAATATTAACATTATTGAATTCAAATTTAGGAACCTTTGCCAGTCGAACCATGGAGTGACTTGTTCATTGCTGACAGTGATGGACCAATGTGCCTTCAGTACGATGCCCTAACTTATCATTTGATATTTGGGCGAGAGGACTGTTTGCATATCAATGTCTACACTCCAAATGTAAGGACTTACTTGACATGCTTAATACCCCTCTTGCCCCCTCCATCTTGTAGTACTTTGTAACAGATTTGATATCCCCCAGCTCCCTCAATTATTATGTAACCCTGCTCTCCAATAGTTACCAACAGATACCAACACAACTTTACTACCGGTTGCGGTGTTCTTCTACGGGGGTGGATTTGGTGAAGGAGGAGATACATATTCTCAATATGGACCTCACAGGTTCATGGATTATGACATGATTTCTGTAACTCTCAATTACAGATTAGGACCTCTAGGTTTGTGGATTGTATGATACCGGATTCTATAAATAATTTTCAAAAATATCTGAAAGTTAATATTGTTTCTGATAGGATTTCTAAGCACTGCAGATCCTGTATTACCTGGTAACCAAGGATTATTAGACCAACTCCTTGCACTTAATTGGGTGCAGGATAACATTGGATTTTTTGGGGGCGATCCAAATGCTATCACAATTCAAGGGGAAAGTGCTGGTGCAGCCTCAGTTAGTTATCACGTCATCTCAAAAGCCTCCAAAGGTATCACATTGGATAGAATTTCCAGAAAAAAAATTTATTCTAAGCTGATCTATCAGAATGATTTGTGTTAGTAACGTGACAATCACAAATTGAGATATATTCTTTTCAAATTAAATTTAGGGCTATTTCATCAGGCAATCTACGAGAGTGGAAACGCTTTGGCACCCTGGGCCTTACAACTTGACCCTGTTTATTGGGCACACAAACTGGCTGATGAATTCCAATGTCCAACTGACGATAGTGAACTTCTGGTAGAATGTTTACAACAAGTCCAAGGCATAGATCTTGTATATACTGCCAGTGGCCTGAATGTACGTAAAACACAGTTTGTAACTACTTTTTCACAATTTTAGCATGACAACTTTCTTATAGACTCCAATTAATTTCATTTTTAAAATCCTAAATATTTAATTTTTCACAATTTTCACTTGAATCTTTTTCTGATAACTTTGCTAATTTTTAGTATTTTAATAACACAAACATTTGCGGCAACCATTTATATTAAATAACAACTTGGAATAGTTTTTTGCAAGAGTTCCATCTCAAACAAAAATTAAATTAAATTATCAAAGAAAATCAAAGAAATTAGAAGAAGATTAATTAAGGGGACTGAATAATTTACATTAATATACTCAAGAAAATAAAACAATCTTCCTCATGATTCCTGCAGAAAATAAAGTTCCCATTTCGACAGAAACTTGTAAGCAGCTCACATTTCTGCAGAACATCAATTTAAAAAATTTTCTA
This sequence comes from Proteroiulus fuscus, assembly GCA_034700285.1. NCBI lineage: Eukaryota > Metazoa > Arthropoda > Diplopoda > Julida > Blaniulidae > Proteroiulus > Proteroiulus fuscus. The sequence goes on from JAQIXP010002405.1 coordinate 10,755, forward strand.
CAGAAATTCATAATCTTACATTTAGTTCTGAAATACATTTTCTACAGAAAAAAGTATATTAGTTCACAGCCTGTTTGCTTTTGCCATTTTCATGCTGTTTATTGAATATTCAAATTCTGTCACAATTTTCTACATCTGCCACACCCCTTAAAGCTAATAGTCTGATGTAATTAATTTTATTACCATAATTTGTATATTTAGAACTACAGTTTTTTAGCCCTGCCATTTCTCGCTGTTGTAGAAGATCCAACCTATGGAAAATTTCTTACAGAAACTCCAATAAAAATATTGGAAAATGGGGACTTTACAAAAGTACCAAGCATGTCAGGGACCAACAGGGATGAGGGATCCTTCTTTTATGGAGGTTTTCATTTGCAATTTAATTATGACTTTTAGGGATAAATTCTTCAAGATTCTTTAGTATATTTTCTAACATTTCAGAAAAAGCCGAGTACTTCAGTGTCATAGATGATCATTTCTTCAACGAAATTCTTCCCTCCCTGCTTCAAAATCTCACTCATTTCAAATACAATTTCGTAAACATGTCCTACGCCATAAAGGACGAATATTTTACTGATATTGACGTCACAAATTCAACACAAGTGATTCGAACGGCAATCGATGTGAGTTGCATTTGTAATTTATCATTAAAAAAACCCCAGTGACTTCATTTTGCAATTACAGCCCAATTAATCTTGTTTTTGCTCTTTTGCTGAAGTTATTCTCCGATTTTGAAATGTTTAGTACACAAGACATGAATGTACGTTTACTAACTAACTGGAGTGTCCCTGTTTACGTTTATTTTTACGATTACGTTGGGGATCTTTTCTTGACCAACTATTCTGGACAGCCTGGTAATAAAAACATTTACTCGAAAATGCACATACTTTGTTAAAATTGATGAAAATAAACAAATTAAAATGCTTCTAAAAAGGTGAATTCTTCTAAAAATTTCAGAAGTGGCTCACACTAGTGAATTGCTGTTCATATTCAATGCATCGTTTGTCAAGCTTTCCGAACAAGAAAGCAAAGTCAGTGAAACCCTTGTGCAAATGTGGAGCAATTTTATAATTTCTGGGTAAAAATTGTACACGAATAGCTTGGATATCGATTTCAATGAAATTGATTCTAATAGAGGATTTTTTTTCATTGAAATTTAAGGGATCCAAATCCAACTGGATCAGGCGAGTGGACACCTACTCCAATTGACCATGTCAATTATGTGGATATTCAAGAAAATACTGTTATTATGAAGGAAGATTTCTTCGCACAAAAATGTTGGTTTTGGAATGAATATCTTCCAACAATAGCAGGATCACAATACGAATAATATACAATAGACGCCATTTTATATTTTGCTTATCGATATTTCTAAAATTAGTTGAAATTTGTTTTGTGGAAATTGTAGTGTATATACTAGTTAACTACAAAAAGTTTTAAAAGGCTCTATGCAGTCGTTTTGCCGTAATTAAATTATTAAAGGGACAGTCCCACTTTGAAACAAGTTGATTTTAGGAAAATGAGCATGAACAAGGCTAAAAATGTGAGCATTATTAAAGGCAAACTTCCTTTAAGGACCCATCTGTATATGACATGGAAATTGCAATTGGATTTGAGCCTACCGATCATTACATAAAATGTCCTGAATACGTGTATTTGGATAAAAATAGAAAGCCCAAATGGGCGCCATTTCCCTGACACTATGTAGCGCCTTCTACTGGATAAAAGGCATCAGCTCCATATAGATACACGTCCTAGAGAGCACTACCAAATGGCACTGCTTGCTGAAAGCTATGGAAAAATGGCGCCTAATATGTATTTGGCAAACGTCGCAATTTCTTCGAATTGAAAGCTATGCTGTAATTATTATTGCCACAGTCATTCATATCTGGCAAGTGTGCACAATTTAAAAATAACTTGTTACAAAGTGGGACTTTCCCTTTTTAAGAGTGGCAAAACATGCATTGATTTACAATGTCGGTGACCATTTAACCCGTGATATTTTATATCTTCTTTCGAGAGATTCTAGAAAGTATTAAAATAAACTGTAAAATTTCAGAAGGATTCATCAAGCCTATTTCATGTGATAAAATAATATCGAGTGAGAAAAGTACATGTTACCAGCATGATACAAGAGACGATGTGCCCCTGTTACATGTTAACCAATGCACTTTTCTCAACCTTGACTATTTTATTAGAAGAGATATATTAATGAATTATTTTTAAACATTCTGGGCATATTCAAATACTATACAAGTAAACAATTTCACATAAAAATGAATAACTTATTCTTCAATAAATTAAAAATGATACCATTTTTGTCAATGGTGTACTTTCATTTATCCTATTTTAAAGTCAAACAAAAATTGAAATGTATTCAGTAAATAAAGTGTCATAATGCAAATTACTGTCTAAACTCTTGCTCAATTTCCTCTAAACTTTTCCCCTTAGTTTCTGGAACTGCAAAATATGGATAAAGAGTCCCTATAAAGCAAATAGCAGCCAATAGCCAATACACTCCAAAGTCTCCTAAAACAAGCAGCAATCCAGGAAAAGATATATTAATAATAAATGTAAAGCACCACAGAAGTGAAATGGCCATTCCCACGGCCAATCCCCTGACCCGAATGGGAAATAATTCACCAGCTAAAACAAAAGGCACAGGCCCATACCCTAAGGCCACCCCAAAATTATACGTTATTAAACTCACAACGGGCAGCCATCCAATCAGGCCGATATCAAAATGCCCCAAAAATTCCTTCACTGTAAAAAAGCAGGCAAGAAAACACATGCTGACTGTCATGATGGTGGAAGAGGTCACCAGCATGACCCGTCTTCCAGCCCAATCCACTACAAAGGCAGAAACTATATTGGCCAAAACTCCAGCAATTCCAACCACCGCAGTTTGGATATAAGGATCCCAGGTGGATCCAGCAGTTTGGAATATGTAAACCATGTATTGTGGGATCACCCCATATCCAGAAACCTGCTGGAAAAACATCAAAGTGGCAATAATTAGGAATGGTTTATAGATGGATGGACTGATGAGTTCACTCCAGGTAACGGCGGATTCCGTAAGTTTAATGTTATCTTCGATGCTTTTGATTTCTTCCGAAATGTCTTCGCTGTTGCCTCGAAACCACATCAAGGCCCTTCTGGCTTCATCCGGGTATCCATTGACCAACAGCCATCTCGGTGACTCTGGCATGAACAGCATGAGGACTAGCATTGTAGCAGGAAACACGACACATCCAATGGCCAACCAATTCCAGTGCAGAAAACAACCCAAAACGAAGACAGACATTAGGCCCAAGTTGGTAGATAATTCGTGACAAGACCCAACGAATCCTCGCACGTTTTTCGAAGAGATTTCGGCCAAATACAGGGGTACCACAGTGTCAACTGCTCCAGCACTGAACCCCGTTATCAATCTTCCGGCATAAAGAAAGGATATTCCTAGTTGAGATGAGGTTGCCATGCTCACCCATCCCAAAATAAAGGGCACTCCAATGACGATTAACATCGATTTTCGTCCAAACTTATCGGATAGATAGCCTCCGACTGGATCGCCGACGATTGCCCCGATGGCCGAAATGCTCGTTACCAGAGCAATTTCTAAATCTGTTAAATGAAATGAATTTCTGTTGGCATTCAAGTCAGGAACTGCTGGCGAAGTATATCCAATGACTGTGCCCAAACCGATGGATCCGATTGCTGCCGAAAAACCAGCAATTAGGGTGTTCCGATGCTTGAATGATACCCTATGTGATGGTCCTTGGTCTAAGTCAATTTTCGAATTAGTAAATTTAGGCAGCGAGCCATAGTGTGGATTATCCTTCAGCATTTCTCAGTTCGTTCAGAGTTATTTTGAATGAGAGGAAGGATAGCAAATTTTTATATGCATATGTTTATAGAAAAAAAGTGAAAGTGATACATTTTACAGATATACGAAAACATTCAGACATGCGATATTCTAATCTGATCAGGCATAAGGTCATGCATCAATGTCCAACAGTGTGTTTTGAAATATTTTATGTTTATAGGCAAGTATACAGCCATGGAGCAATATATTTTTAGTTATAAACGAAGTTCATAGTCTGCACCGTTGTATAGCAATTTAAAAAAAAAAAAATGCCCAGCAAAAAAAGTCTGCAGAAAATTCGAAGTCTTCTGTAGTCTAAGACTGCAGAAGAACTATAGTTTAAATCTCATTTCTGAAGTTTTATGGAACAAAATTAAGTCTACATAATTTGTTCAGTTTTTATGTAGAAAAGTTGCATGTTTTTTTGTATCACAAAAATGTAGAAAAAATGCAGAAAAACCGTAGACAATTTACAGAAATATTGTAGAAAAAATGCAGAAAGACTGTAGAAAAAAACATGCACGTTTTCTACACAAAAACTGCACAAATTATGCAGGCTTTTGTTCCATAAAACTTCAG
>JAQIXP010002406.1:0-15185 GCA_034700285.1 Proteroiulus fuscus
TTTAGGCTTTTTGCCAAATGAACTTTATGAAACGGCCTCGTTGACCAAACTTCTAAAATTCAATAAATCTTAATAAAATTCTTTAAATATGAATAAACTTCCATACAAATTAATTAAATATTGTCAATTTTATTTAAATTAGGATTTATCAAAAGTATGCAAATAAAGGTCGCTTGTCTTTTCAATTGAAAGTATAATTATTAAGCAACCACGAATGGTTAATTTGGGTCCATTAGTTCCCATTTTCATGCTTGGCACCGCCACCATGAAATGTGTCACTCCCCTATTTCACAATCCTGCAGTTTCTGCTCTGCATATATGTATTGTTGAAAGATTCCTATTTGCTACAGTATCTGGCAGAATAAGTCTGCATAATTAAAGCTGTTGTAAATGTAGCTATTAATAAAAGTTCATGAGACTTTCTAGGGCATGCTGCATCACAGAAGCATATCACAGCCCAGTAGGATGGTCTGAGGCAGAAAAAAAAGTTTTGAGGTCCTCACCCACTTTCAATATTGACAACCAGAGTTGCAACATACTTGGGAACAGTATTTCAGTGCACAGTGGTGCATATTGTTCCAGCTAAGTTTGCATTCAACAGTTGATTGTCTACAAAATTTTGTACTGGTGTTTTTGATGATTATTATTAGGCTGGAATAGAAACTTGCTAGATGGACAATGACATGCTTATTCCCACAAGTGATGAACTATTTGTTTAAGTTGATGGCTTTATTCTTCATGTGCACACAAGTTTGTGTCATGGGCAGTGGATCTTGTGGTTTTGTTGGTAAAGTCACAACCCTTGACTGGCATCAATGGCTACCTTTAATGCCATTTTGGGAAATGTCAATTAAAAACATTTGTCTCTTTGTTTGACTTTTCAAGATAGTCTGGAAGAATAAGCACCTTATCAACATGAGTTCTTTGTAGCCAAATGTATTCAGGATGGCATCACTGAGACATTAATCATGGAGATATTGTTGATGGGTTTATGTAAACAAGTTTTGCTGTCTGCATAAATGATGTCATCGACTTATCAGGCTGTTAAACTAGCACTTTGATGCCTTATCAATTGTTTGTTGAGCACTGGTTCTTTGCTGATAACAGGTTCAGGCAACTTAGCTTCATTTTGTGTTGTGGTCATAATCTCTTTGTTAAATGGGGGCAACACGAGACAATGTGCTGGCAATACTTGTTATGAAAGTCCACATGCTTGCGCAAAAATCTGCACTCATATTGGGTCTGTGTGAGTCATTCAAAACCAACAACATTGCAATTAATTTGCTTTGCCGGAATCGGTACTGTTATTGGGGCTATGTCTTCACTTCCTAACTTTGCTTGTAGTCAACAACTTATCTAAACTGTGTTTGCGGGCAAAGAAAGTAATGGGGGGTTGTCTGACATTCAATGGTTTCCACTGGTAGTAGTGTAGTTTTCATGAAGAAGTGTACAATACTCCATAATATATAATGTTAGAAAAGTTTGCTGGCTCCAATGATACATCATTGGATTCCTTCTGTTATTGGAAGAAATGTCCAAATGTGAATAAGTCCTTTGTGAACTTTGATATCATAGTCTTTAGGGTCCCATTGAGTAACCATGATGGCTAGAAACGCATTGTTGTTAAGCTGCACCAAGTGTTCGATTAGTCCCACATTAGTGTCATCTCACTCGCGTAGTTGAAATAAGTCCAAATTCGTAAACTAAGATTTTCAAGCCTACCAAAATTGTTGCAGAAGAATATCCTCTGTAGACTGTAACACCATTTCGCAAAATCTACTTTGATTCTGTAAATCACATGCAATCAATTTCTTAATCGTCTCGTTTATTTGAAGCCACTTGTTACATAAGCATCTTCGAGAATTGGCCTCGAATTAATTTTAGGGGCAGCGTATATTTTGGTCGTGAAATTGTAAATTTTGGTGCTTTCTCAAAATAAGGCTTCAGACAAGAAATATCGACAAATTAGCAAATGTATTTGAGTCCATTTTTCTTAAACTTCTACGATTGTAACTGGTCCATGGAATGGTGGCATGCATTTTGCCGCTAATCCAGGCATATCAGGATATGGTTCGCTTGTTCTTTTATGAGCTCATCAACTGATAACTGTATAGCAAACAGAAAGTTTGCTTCTAGCGCAGGCCTAGCCTTATATCTGTGAAGAAGAAAGAATGGTGTGAATCCTGTCGGAGCATGCTTACTGGTGTTATATACCATAATGCATCGTGACTGAATAAATCCAGTCCTGGTTTAACAACAGGTCTAGGTGCTGTCTCACCATCCCCATGAGCATATTGTAACCATGCTCGACTAGTCCATCTGCCTGTTGGGGATAAGGCATGGGATATTGGTGATCAATCTTGTTGACTCGAAAGAAAATCAGTGACATGTCTGAGGTGAATAGCATTCCTTCGTTCGATGTCACTCAATGTTTAAAATAAAATTGCATGGCAACTTCTTTTAAAAAATTGACAATTGTTCGGATGTGCACTAGCTCGTATCTGAGCTACAATCTTCATTCTGTAGTCCACTGCAAAGATGATATAGCATAACCATGAATTCCTGCTGACATTGGTCGATGGAAGTAGATACCCCAGACTTGCATCAGTATTACCATTGTCTCAATCGGATGCAAAAATCCTGCTGACTTTTGTTGGCTAAGTTTGAACTTTTGACAGGAGTCACAATTCTTCACGTAGCATCAAATTTCCTATGTCATTCTGGTCCATGAGATTTCTTTTAATACTTGCAAGTTTAAGCTATCCCAAAGTGGCAATTAATGCCAGTCTTGTCCAGGTAGAAGGCTTCTTGCGTAGTGATTTGGGCTCAACTATAACCAGTCTGTGGTCAAACTTGTCATACAAATGGTGTAAGATGTGTAGCACATAATGCAGGGGGATTTTTACCAAAAGCCTTGTTTTCCCACTTTATTTCTCAAACAGACTCACTCACAAAGTAGAATAGAAAATCACCTCTTTATTCATGTACAATATTATCGCTAGAGTTATACACAGTATAAAGTCAATTCACTTTTGCTCTTGACCATCCACCTCTCTCTCTCATCCATAGCCAAGTTAGTCTTGGCTATGGATGAAATGGTGCCCGCACGTCATCAGTGCAAGAATTCGGATCAGTCACTTCACCCGAATTCTAACCCTGACAACCTCGTATTTCCACCCACTCACCCACCGTACAGGGTGGGTTTGGGGCACCATCTTACAATGGGGTTGGAAACCCCATCCAATATGTTGACTCGAGGTTGTCCTGATGATAGTGAGTGCTTCCATCTCATTGGTGGAGTAGACTTCATTTTTTGCCAAACTGCATAGCATATGCAAGAACACATTGGTTTATTTTCTCTCCCTGATATATCATTGCTCCAAATCCAAGGAGTGAGGCATCTGCATGTAATAATACCAACAGTGATGGATCAAACATCGTAAGGATTGGAGCATAAATGAGCTTGTCCCTTAGAACCTTGCAGGCTTCTTCGTAATGTTTCTACCATATGCAGGGAACTATCACTGGTGAGTGCATGGAGTGGCTTGGTGATTTTTGCAAAGTGATAAAAAAGTGTAAGTGACTTCTGTCTTGATACTTGGTCGCGGGAACTGTTGGAAGGCTTCAACCTTATTGGGGTCTGGCTCTACATTGTTATCAGAATGTGTAAGGTAACACTTAAATAACCAACGAAACATTTTGTTGGTTGGAGTTTCAGGTCTGCAGATCATAAGAGTTTGAATATGTGCTCCAGATGCTTAAACATCTGCTGAAACAATGTCGTAGGTGAAGATGTCATCGAGGTATATTAGACAAGTCTCCCACTTAATGTTCGTGAGAACACTTATCTAGAGCTCTTTGCATCATTGCAAAAGCATTAATCCAAATTGCATTATGTTAACTCAAATGGGCTTCTGTGGCAGAAGTAGGCAGTCTTTTGAATGTCTTCTTCAGCCACCTAAAGCTGCCAATATCCACTCGTGAGGTACAACTTTGAAAAATACTTGGTCCCGGTCAGTAAATCCAGTGCATCATCTTTCCTATACAGTGGATACTGCTCAATTTTGGTCTGTGCGTTAAGTTGATAGTTTACAGAACAATATGCTGTCGTCTTTCTTTGTGACTATTACTAGTGGGCTGGCATATGGTCTCTTGCTTCAGTGCACAATCCCATTCTTGAGAATTGAATTAAGCTCACCGTATATGATCACCCACAAGTGATGAGCCATTTGTCATGTTAGCATATGAATCACCTTCGCACCTGGTGTATTTATACAGTGCTCGGCTATTGTTGAGCATAATAATATCGGCAGAATAAATATCTGTACTTTCAAAGCAATTGAAGTAATCCTGATGTTCGAATCTATATCTGGAGGTATCGGCCCCTGCATTATCTTCATAGCTGCCATCACCATCTCAGAAGAATTTTAATTTTCCTTCTGATATTCACTTTGTCCCATTTTGGTCATCTGGCCAACGAACAATAAGTACATTGTTAATGAGCACGGTCTTGCTGCTCAGGTTCACCAGCATGAGCTTTGTAATGTCTTCTCCTAGTTTAGGATGTACAATCTTCTTGCCAATAGAACACATTGCTTAAATAGGTCTGGAACTGCTTCGATGATCTCTTCACATTCGTCGTCAAGCACATCGATCTTTACATGTACCCATGATTGAGTGAATGGTGGCACACTAACTTAACTGATCATATCGCAAAGTTCACTGCATCTATTGGATGTCTGTCCTCTAGAATTCCTGCAGTATTAAATAGACCATTAACTGCATCTTCGATTGCACTACTCTCCTTTGTAAGGTAATCCGGTTTCGGTAGCATTGCTCTTTAGCGCACTGCAGAGCGTCGCTTCCTAAGGGGTTCCAAATTTTCTTTTGAAAGCTCTGGTTGTGATCGTACAGTATTTCGCATGGTCAACCATCATGACTCCTTAAGATTGTCTTTCAGTGGAACTTTCTGTAGATGTAGCTCATGAATAAGTCATGTCATTCTGAATTCCTAGTCGCATATGCTGCTGAGGCATGTTAAAAGTGGCAGTAAATTCTTCTGAAGAATGTCTTTCAGTGGAACTTTCTGTAGATGGAGCTCGTGAATTAGTCATGTCCGAAATGGCAGTGTTTGTATGCCGGGGCTGCCTTATACACGGCTTTCATTGCCTGCATTGCCTGGTAATGTGATTTTACCCCAAAGGCATATTCGTCCTCATTGTACGTGGATGAACCACTTGGTGCTATTAACAGTCTTGTGGTGCTGCCAAAGTTGTTACCCAAGACAAATGTTGCCATGTCGTGTGCTCCTTTAAGCACATGGAAACTGTATTTAATACATTGATAGCGTATCTTAACATTATGAGATGCACGATCAATCATGTTTATTCTGGCAACTGCACACTTTGTAGCTGTGATTTTTACATTGAAAGGAACCCATTTGTCTACAATCGAGAGGCATGCGCTGCTGGCGACGACAGCTATAGTCTCCCAATTATTTACGGAGACTGAAATGCTCGGCACGTTCACTTTATCAACATATTCGTTCATTGCGAGCTCAGGTTTTCGAAGTTCATCACAAAGTAATTTATTGTGCATGACTGGGAGAGTGGATTCAAATTAGGAAATTGGATACACATGAATACAAAACAACTCTTTTGTTGCTAAATGGATACTTCTGGTGAATACTACATCCAGAAGTATTCTTTAATAATATGGTTTTTTAAATGTTGTCGTAAATTAAGTTTAATAGATTTAAATTTATTAAAATTGTTTCTGCATTTTGCATTAAACAGTTTGGAAAAGTGTTTCTTTTCTCATATAGCTGAGATTTGCTTTACAAGAAGTGGATACATTTGGATACAAAATCAGATATTGAGTGGATACATTTTGGATACAAATCAATATTTTTGCAGAGACATGTTTAGATACAATTTTGGTTAGACCCACTCCCAGCCCTGATTGTGTTGACCTGCAATTACACTTCTGTTGGCATTCCTTTTCAAGTGGCATTGCCAGCTAGCTCTGCATTCAGTTTGTGGTCTTGTCATCGATTGTCATTTTTCTTTGACTTTCAAATGAGCGCTTTATGACCCTGCTTACAACAGGATTGGCATTCATCAAAAACATTGAGGGCCATCTTTCAGTGTCTTCCTTCTTTTATTTAGGATGGATGTTTTGTCATCCTTCTTCTGACTGGCTTTTTCATTCAATTTGCGGCTTTCGTATGTTATTCACTAAAAGCTCGTATTTTCCTACGATCAGTCTCCACTGCTAGCCATAAGCTTAAAAGTTCTACATAGGTAGAGAACTTGTAGCCAGCTAGTTGTGTATTTATCTTTACGCACAGTGCTGGATAAATGCGGCCTATAAATTGTGCTTTTATGTCGGGGTCTACTATTCTCCAGAGCCTCGTCATGTCCTTCATTATATCGCTAATGGATTCTGTTTAACCTTGTTCATGCCTGATCGTGATTGCTTGGTGCTCATGTAGGAAACTTAGTATCCTATATTGTTTTAAAAACAGGTTCTTTATTTCCTCCCAAGTTCTATTGTCTATAACTGCACCATTTTATAGTTGCCACATAAAGCACTCTTTTTAAGTGTACTATTATAGTCTGTGCATTTGCTCCGAGGTCCACTTTTCGTTCCTTTTGACATTTTTGTACTCTTCGATGTGCAGATCCGGGTCAGTGGTACCATCAAACACCGGTACTTGTACTCATCTTAAAATGTTGTCAGTTCCTGCCTATGCTGGCAGTGTCTATACAACAATGGTTGGCAGCGGTCTTGTAGCCAGCTCTTGCATCGCTGCTGCCATTTGTGCCATCTTGTCAATCAAATTGCTTGAAATTGTCAGGAGCATTGCTGGTTTTCTTGTAGGTGTTATCATGGTTTGCTTTATAGCAACTAGATTCCAACGTCTTTGTTTTAAGGGCTTCTTTTACTGGAGTGGTCACATCTATATATTGGCATCCACCTCTCAAAGTATGAGTGCTCACTGAAGAATCATCTCTTATGATGTTTGTGAAATTCATCGACATAATCATAATCATAATCTGACAACTGAGCAACACTGCAAACAATTTTATTTTGAGTGTTTGTTTCTGTTAGCTCAAAAAACACTTTTTTAAAAGAAAGTTTATCTTTAAAAATGCGTAAATATTTTGATAAAATTTTTATTAAGGATGTCTTAAGAAATCTTGGAGCCTAGATCAAGTTTTCTTGCTCATTTTTTTTTGTTGATTCCATAAGACTAATGGTTTGGATGTAAACACCGGCACATTTATCGGTACTGATAAAGAATCACACCTATATCATGTGAAGTCTAGCAGAGGCTACGTTTTATAGGTTAGTGTAACTTGGGGTCTCTCTTGGTGCAGAGGGTAGGAGAACTGCATGCTCCCTGGTAATCTATATTTGACTGCAGAAATTAAAACATGAAGTTTTAAAAATAACGAGTTTATTTGTATGCTGCATACAAATTCAAAACTGATTACAGTTTTTGCAATAAATAGCATATTATGCGTTCGCGACTTTCCTTAGTAAATATAGTAAAAACATCAGGCTTAAATTACCGAGTTTGTCCCTTTCATTTAACCATCCATGAAGTGGCACAAAGTCAACATTGCTACTGCCATCGCTGATGCAATCCTCATCAGCTCATATCATTGCTCTTAAACAACTTCATCCCAGGTTAATTTGAGCTTCAACTGATATCATTTTATCTATTGTACACTATCCAGTGCAATCTGTCATCGTGGCTGGGTTGTATAGATAATCATCTTCCTATCCACCATCGTGATGACCACAAGATAAATGTCATCTTCATTCAGTACTATCCACACTGTATGGTGTGGTACAATAGACATCCGGTATTGTGGAAACTGCATAGCATATCTTTCTGGTAAAACAAGCAATTCTCCATTAGCATTATTCTGTAAAACAGAACAAACATCCTTATCAACAACTTCTGCGATGAAAGTTTCATTGAATTATTGGTAAATCATAATCCTTTATGTTGCTAATAATTGATCCCATAAAACCACTTTCGGTAGTTTTCTTGGTAGATCTTGATTTGGCCAAACTTCAAATTGTCTCTCCCAAAAGTTCAAATTGAATATGAATCGATACACCGCATATGTGGCACCTGTAAACATAGCAAAATTCCTTCCATGATGTCTGCTTGGTGTCTGGTTTTTGTAGAAAGCACGAAACTGATTTCTGGTAGCTTCAAGATACTGAAGTGTCTATTCATGACATCTCAACAAAATATTGCCACAAAGAACATGGCAACTGGTTCCAGAAGTTGCATCAGCCAACTTGACTTCCTAGGAACAGGAGTTACCATCGATTTGGTAGGATCACTGGCTCTATGGTCTGCATTGCTGCTGTAGTCAACTGCTTTGCTGGCAGCATGGCTGGTACTTCACTGACTGGTCTTATCTTCAATAATGTCAGGCTCCATCTGTATTTCCGTAACACTTACAGCAACTGGTGGTAGTATTAAAGAATGCTGTTCCTCAGACAGTTGACCAGGTAATCAATGCAGTTCGGCAAAAATTTGCAATTCCAATGGATTCAATCGCATACTCATACAAATTGATGCATGGCTTTTTTGGCATGGATCATGTAGTACCAACAAACAGTATTCCAAATTGCTCGTGGGTTTGGTTTTAGTACTGTAAATAGAGCAAGTTCAGCACTAATTTTGCTTAAAGCCTGCAGCTCATTAACATTGGACCAATTGCCTGTGACAATGTGATCTCTAATTGGCATTTCAGTCTCCACAGGCATTAACGTTGTTTGGACAAAATAATGCATAATAATCAATAAAGCGTGTAAAGTTCCAAAGCTGTATGCCATATTCCTTCAAGTGTTAGAAGAAATATCTAAACACATTCTTTCATTAACTTTAAAGTTGTTGTCTTCAGGATTGAAGTGGATGACCATGATGGCTACCAACACATTATTTTTCAGCCACACCTAAACAATGTAGCTTGCATCCTTTACATTGTAATGTAAAATGTATCCCAATTTAGCAAACTAGTATTTCAAGTTCAGATACTGTTACTGAAGAGTATCCTTCATTGACTAGATCACTTAATCAAAACACTTATTGCATTTGCTACAGTGAAAATGGCTTCTGACATACAACTCGTGTTAGAGCACCGTTCTTATGCAGCAGGAATTCTGAACTCAACTAGCATTTTGGCCTGCTATTGTGGAAGCACTGTATATTGGCAATCTCATTTGGATATTGTAAGTTTCATTGGTGCTGGCGAAAAAAGTTTCGGACATGAAATGTGTCTTCACTTGGCCTGTTTTCCACCTAAGTTGACGAATTCCAAAATGTAGTTTAGTCCACTTTTCTGTACTCCCACGATCCTAACACTTTACAATTGCTCTCAATTAGCACCAGCTGTCCTTTGTTGTACTTGACATAGCAGTGTTTTTTGTCAAAGTGCTCTTTTTGTTTTTGTTAAGCTTAAACAATGTTTTCCTTTGCTGTCGCATGGGCATGCGTCTACCATTCTTCTCTGGATCGGTTGTCTGGGATGGTTACTGCAAATAGAAAATTTGTTTCTAATGCCGTCCTGTCCTCATTACTGGAGGGGAAAGAATGGCGGGAATCCAGTAGATACATGCTTACTGGTGTTATAAGCCATAATGCATCATGACAGTGAATACATCCAATCCTGGTGTCGCAGCAACAGGTCTAAATGCTGTCTCGATATTCCTATAAGCATTTAATTTCCACGCTCAACTAGTCAGTTGTAATGATGGTAGTAAGCCATAGAACATTGATGTACAATGTTTGCTTGGAAGAATGTCTTGACAGACGAGAGGTAAATGTTATTTTGTAATCCAAATGCACTTGCCATGGAAAACCAAATTGCATGGCAATCTCATGTAACGAAATTAACAATGGCTCAGCTGGTTGCTGGCTTAAAGGCTTTAGCTATGACAAACTTTGTGGTGTATGCGACGATAACAGTATCCATTGTCGATGTTTATTAAGGTGTAGGAAAGAAGACTGGTAATCCTTTATAAAGGCATTACCCTTATCTTTCCAATTAGACAATCCTGGAGAAAGTCTCAGCTTGGATGGTAACCGATGATCTCCTCCAGCGAGTCGATTATTTTCACCTAAATCTCAGATCAGAGGTAAGTCATTAAAAGGATTCAGGGTTTTGTTTGAGAGTAGTTGTTTATTCATGAATAGTGAATGCAACAATACAAATTCTTGATGAATAAAAGGGCTCGAGAAGTGAACCTTCTCGGCAGTTGGAAAGAGTCAAGTGTGTCTAAAAAAATTCGTAATTTAGAAAATTACCTTGGTAAGAAGATGGGGGCGCCACTAGAGGCGACCTCAATAGCAAAAGGCAAGGCCCCATTATACTCAGGAAACAGGGTGGAGGACGACCCTTCCCCCTGTGCCTTAATTGCCTTAACTAAGGACACAGGGCCAAAAATAGCTTAAGTATAAACAAAAAAAACAACAAAAATAATTCCTGCAAACGAAAAATGAAAAGTTAGCTCTTACAGGGTGTCACCATGCATAACCTAAAATAAAAGGGTTTATAAACCTAACTACTTTAATTTGGCTAAATATTCGGGGTGTCCCAAACCCCTCCCTCAAACGGCATAAAAAAAGGTAGAGAAACGTTTGAAAAAACAAAGAAGGACAACCCTAATGTGAAAAAGACACTAAAATTAAAAGTAAGCAAACGTGATGCATGCACACTGGAAAAAGCTGGAAAACGGCTCACTGGGGCCACTCATATGGCACTGGGTGGGTTGGCGGACGACGGACGCGACCAAACACGGCAAACTGTAGGTACTCATAGATGTCATAGAGCAGGGAGATCTTCCCTGGCAGCCAGGCATCACGGGGATGAGCTGGGGCATCATCCTCCCCAAAGCCACCAGGTGAACGAATGCGGTAGTAGTATGGGATGGGGAAAGCCCCCTCAAAGTGGGCCCGCTTGCAGTGTAGACCCATCTGGCGGCAGGCAGCACACTTACGAGAAATGTCCTACGCTGCAGCCGTGGGATATGAGATTAGGAACAACCATTCCGAGAAAAACATATGCTTGTTGGTTAACCGCTGATATTTAAAAGTACGCCGTTTAACAGGAGTACGGTCCTTCATGGGGACCAGCTCATATCGCGGGGGTTGAGGACGGGAGGAAACGGTGAAGCCTTTGGTTCTTGGAACAAAACCCGGGCGACTAGCCATTCCTCTCGTGCGGATGACCACGCTTCTGGGACGTGGTAAATTGGCCTGTGGCGCAGCCGCCCTTGGAGGCGATGCCATGTCCACAGGTGGGGGCGTGGCCTCACGTAACGGGGTTTTGGGTGAAATCGGCCCCGGCTCACCTTGACCATCACCACATGAAGGATCGTGCAATAGTTCACCCCACTCCTCATCCGAAACTTGTACTTGAAGTCAGGGAATTCTCCAGCCCCAGGGCAGGGTTGGGTGGTACCCCTAGGTCCACCATCTGTGCAGACGGGGCTCCTATGCTGGAGGACTCGCCTGAGTCTTGGAAACTGGTAGATGCTCTAGGACTTGATGCCTCTGGCTCCTTTGCAGGGCCGACGTTCGTAAAGTTTTTCGAATGTCCATTCAAAATTGGTGCTGATTCCTTGTCGCCCACCAGGTGGCTCACCTGGGTACAGGTCTGCCGTAGCGGACGAAAAATCCTCATGCATGTACTCCAAACATGCTGCAAATGTAGATGTAATCTCCCGAAGTAAAACCGCGGTCAGATTAAAACGTTTATCTGCAGCTGACAGACGATCAAAAGTATCACACATCAAGAAGGCATCATACAGGAGTGTGCTGCGGACATTGGGAGGCGCAGGAGCCGACGGACGTCGGTATAAAGGTACGAAATCTGACATGGTGCGTGCTACCAAGTTTGAAAAATGCCGAAAGAAATGTATAAACTCAACAAATCTGAATCAAAGTGGTATAGAGTTGGTGTGAATGGTGCTTTTAAGGGGTTGAGAAAGTGGACAAATTCGTCATGCCCCTTTGTCTTTTGTCCGTTTGGCCAGGGCCGAAAGTGCATGACCCAAAAACCAATACACACATCTGGCGAGGGGGGAGGTGGAAAGCCAGTTAAAAGTGGACCAGATAGTGGGTAAGTGTTAAAATCTAGGACCCAAAAATGGAAACCAAAGTCCAAGAAAAGCATGGGAAACATCGTTAAGCCTATTAAGGGCACATGTGCACAGGGTACTGACCCCCAAGCCCTTAATATCAATAGGCCTATCTCGATCTTTTCAAACAATGAGAATTCGAAAATGTGCAAGCTAGGCCTAAATGGAAAAAATCCAAATGGCAATGAATTCCAATGGCCAAATATTGCTTTAAATTTGGACAGGTTGGAAATGAATATTTTCATCATCCATTCTTCTATTCCTGTCCCAACCTCTTCGTCCAGAGGATCTAGTGATTGCAGATCATAAATTTTATTTTGTGTTTCCAGATGGATGTTTTGCCAATCTGCTAGCCAAGTAATTTCCACACGCACAAAAAACGTGAGTAATTGTCCTGCATGTATAAAGGACGTGAAATTATGACTAGGAAATAGTCCAGCAAGGTATATATAACCCAGCAAAAAAAGTCTGCAGAAAATTTGAATTTTCTGCAGTCCACCTGCAGTTTTACTGCAGAACTGCACAAAATTTGCAGTTTAGAAAACTGCAGTTTTTTGCAGTTTTGAAATTACAAAATAATTGCAAAAAAACTGCAGAAAAATTGCAGATATTTTGCAATCTTGAATTAGTTTTTTTGCAGTTCTGAACTGCAAAATAAATGCAAAACATTTTCAAAAAATTTGCAGATTTTTTGCAATCTTGATTTGCAGTTTTTCTGCAGTTTAGAACTGCAAAAAGACTTCAAAAAAAGTGCAGATTTTCATAAATGTAGATTTGCAGTATTTCTGTAGTTTTTCTGCAGTTGAAAACTGCAAAAATACTTCAAAAAAAGTGCAGATTTTTATAAATACTAATTTGCAGTTTTTTTTGCTGTTTTGAACTGCAAAATAACTGCAAAAAATCTTCAAGAAAACTAAAGAATTTTTGTAATCCCCGTGTACAGTATTTTTGCAGTCTTGAACTGCAAAAAAACTTCAATTACATTGAAAAATTTTGTAAACTTGGATCATAGTTTTTCTGCAGCTATGAACTGCAAAAATACTCTTATCATATTGCAGATTTTTGTAGTCCTGATTAGCAGTTTTGCACTGCAAGCATGGCTGCAAAAATAATTCAATCAAATTACAATTTACGTAGCATTTTAGCAGTAATTTCCCAAAACAATTGAAATTTTACACTGTTTTCATTTCATGATTTTATGGTAAAACTATTACCTTATATGTACTTACCAATTTTTCTTATTGCTGCATATGATCGATATGGTACCAGTATATGATCCAAACATGTATGGTACTTTTACAAAACGTTACCCTGAAAAGTAAGTCCCATTCCAGAGAAATTTTGTTCACAGACATGTGTATTTTAAAACTTTTTATTATATTTTAAGGTACCGTGTAAGCTACATGTGTTTATAAATATGAAAAAAACATGGCAAAATGCAGCATTACGAAGCCTGAAAACATGTAAAAATATATCATAAACATTGATCTCAAAATTCATAATTTTGAAGGAAATTCCTCCAGAATTGACATCATTTCAATTTAAAATATATTTAGGTTTAATACTTTTAGCTAAAACAATCATGTATATGGTTAAAATAAATTTTAAAATCAATCTACGGTACCTTAACTTGTTATAAACATGATGGCCGGACGCAACTCAACTGTGATATACAACCTTCCTCCCCTGTTTTCAAAATGAAAGTGTATAGCCAATAAGGGCAAAGGATACATTATTATCTTTGCCTTGTACGGTAACGTACGCTTGCTCTTATTGGTTGAGTGCCATTTTGAAAAAGTTTTCAAAATCAGTTGAAGCAACCATCATTTCTGATTGTAATGAAAATGAAAGGTCAGTTTCGCGTTTACAATTTTAAATCTTTTTGAAATAACAAAATTAAAATAGACTTAGTATAGCAAATGTTTAAGAGCTTATGTATGACAGATGAACCAGGGAATATTTGAACATTTTCACAGGTTTTACAGTGCATGCGAGCTATAGTTTTTATATTTTGAAATCCTTGTAGTATACACTGAACCTTAGTTTTAATGCAATAAAAATGATTGATCATGGTAAAATAAAGTCTTCATTCGACATTATTTTGGGGATAGGACTTACTTTACAGGTAAACAATTATGTAAAATGTTGGATTGCAGAACCTCGATCATGCAGCACACAAGGAAATAAGGTAAGGTGTGATTTACTTTTATCTTGCATGGATGATCAAGCTTTTATTAGTAAGTAAAAAACCATTAATTTGACAATTTATACACACAGTTCTCTTTAGTTTTTATTTGACTATTACGAAAAAATTACTAGAACTGTGCATGGAAACTGCCAAGTTAATGGATTTTCTAAAATTCTGCATAAAATTTCAAATTTGCCTTTAAGAAAAATTGTAGGAAAACGGCAGTTTTACTACCAAGAAATTGGTACAAAAACTGAAGTTTTTCCGAGATATTATGGAACAAATGTCTCTATTATTACCGCAATTTTAATGTAGAAAATTTACAGTTTTTCTGACGTTAAAACTGCAGTTTAACTTTCAAAAAAAAGCAAAAAGCATTGCAGAAAAACTATACACTTTCTATGTACATTAAAACTGCAGTAATTATAGAGGCTTTTGTTCCATAATGTCTCGGAAAACCTGCAGTTTACTTGCTAGCTAAAACAGCAAAAAAACTTCAGAAATACTGCAGTCATAACTGCAGAAATACTGCAATCATAACTGCAGAAATACTGCAATCATAACTTAAGAAATACTGCAGTCATAACTGCAGAAATACTGCAATCATAACTGCAGAAATACTGCAGAAAAACTGCATAATAGAGAACAAGACTTCGCTAGGGGCGCTAGCGTTTTTGCTACAATGCACCACCTAGTATGAAAAAAATTAATTAAATGTGGTGCGTTCTAAAATGAACGAATGCAAGGCGTAATGCATTTTTAGTGGGTTTACACACGATTACCACAAGAATACTTGTGGGTTTGAACAAATTCGCCTGGCTTTGTT
>JAQIXP010002407.1:0-15182 GCA_034700285.1 Proteroiulus fuscus
CAATGCTGTATCTTTTGTACTTTTGCCGTAATTAATTTTTAAAGTATGGGCATTCTTTTATGCTCACCCTGTATATTCGTGCCCCTGTTTGTAAATGCTTGCATGGAAATGTTTTCATTTTATTCTTATGGAGAAGTAGGCCTAAATTTTTTTTATTAAATTCAGGCAAAATTTGGGAAAAATGACAAATTATTATTAAGAAAGTAGCAAAGTCAGCCTAAAGAGTTTAAATTATAGATTGCAACCATGTGCATAAATAGTATACTAGCATATATACCACATTCAGTAGCTTATTATAACTTGACTCGTCTGGCCGTGCGTATAACGGGGCGTTATGCCCCACATTCTTATCCCAAGAGCCGTGGAAGTCATAAGTCATCACGTTGATGAAATCTAAGTATCTAAAAATACATTTCATGAAAGTTTGAGAGAGTTATGCCTAGAAAAACAGTTGCTTAATTTGTTTATTGAAAGAGTTTAAGCTTGTAAGTAGTTGAAGCTCACTTTGAAAGACTGGGAACATCGTATGCTTGATCCACTGTTTCGATCCCTGCTGCTACGGCTGCACTCAATAGATATCCATGTTTATTGAACTCCTGTCGTAATTCCTAAATTAAATTTTGTAGTAATGAATGAGTTATAACAGTTGTGCAGTTCATTAATGTCCTATAAGACCAGAAATAAATTCTGTAGATGGTAGGCCTATTCGTTAACTTATAGCACATTTCTAAAGTTTTTTTTTTTAATTTACTGCGTTACAAATTCTATTAAGATCTTGTAATTGAAAAAAAAAATATCTTATAAAATTCGTATAATGCTGCGAAACTTTCTATATTTTTGAAAGAAAAAATGATCTGTAATGTTTCTATAGACCATATTTGAGACCCAGATGTCAAATTGCGCTGAAATGTGAGAATTGTTAGGCATATAGCTGCCTGTAATGGCCGATTTGATCATGAGATGGCAAGAAGGAAGGACAAATGGTTTCTGGGGATAAATGAGGTTGCCGGGAATGATTAGTGACGTTTTGGCAATATGACAAGCCCAATTTTGGTGTACCAAAATATAGTTTACATTTTTTGGGAAAAGATTTCTTAAAAAGAACAGCAAGAATTTGAATGAGGCATTGAGGCATGCAGTAGGGAATACAAACTAGTTTTAATATCGTAGGGACCATTTCTCTTTATGATCTTATACAACCAAAATGACCAAATGAATAAACGATCCTTTAATTTCAAGGGATACAAATCTGTTTAATATTGCATGAATGTGCTGTGAAAATGTTATCTGTTTTGTGATTGACTTGAAGAAAAGTTTAACTTGCCAGAAGAAGTTTCACAAAGTTTTGTTTGTCAGCTGGAATTCCACCTCTTTTAGTTGGATCTTTCAAAATAGGTTCAATATCAATAAAGTATTAGATCATAGACAGGACAGATTCATTAAATTCTGTACTTACATTCCCAATCGAGATCTAATCCATTAAAACCGTGAGTTGATATAAATTTGATTACTGATTGTATAAACCTTTTACGTCCTTCACTAGTGGCAGCCATGTTGGAATATTTAGTGGATCCTTCATTCCAACCCCCAATGGCTATTAAGGTCTTCAAATTTGGATTGATTTTGCGGAGGTCATTAAAACGTTTATAACTACCTGGAGAATTTAGCACATATAATGTTTTTTTGCATTTTGATTTGATTATGGCTATAAAATCCATAATTTTGTTAAATTATTGGTTACATTAATTTTGCCCTACCTTTTCCCCAATTTTCAATCAGATCATTGTATGGGTCCAAGGATTGAATTTCATAGGTCCTTGAATTTAGTCCAGCAAATCCATAAATCAATACTGTACATGCGTTTGGATCTAGTTGACCAATGTCACATTTTCCTTTGTTATTTCTATAAGTGGCCCAACTACCGTAGTAACATATGACATGCTCTGAAAATGATAACATTTGTGTTAACAATGAATTTCTTACCAATAAATTGTGAAAGGAATCAAAGAAATGTAACGGAATCTGGACAGTTTCTTTACCAGCATATGTGTAGGCCAATAAGAGAATGAGCAGTTCAATACTTTTAAAATGCTTTCCCATCTTATATATATAATCTGTGGAATAAAATTTGTCAGAAATAATGGCATAGTCATTATAAATCGGGGACAATCTTCCGGGTGGATATTTCTATTACCAGTTCTCAAGAAAAGTTTGAACTGAAATAATAATGGAGGGTTTATTCAGAGATTATGCATGGTTTTTGTGAAAGAATGAAAGAACACATTGATGTAAAAATTATCCATTTTTGGAATATAATCAAAACTGAAATTTTCCTTTTGAGTTAAGTTAGTATAAATGCAATAATTTATAACCATGCAGATACAAATAAAGTGGTGTAAACTTACTTTTTTAGTTGATGACGATTCAGATCTTTTAAATCTGCAACTACTAAATTTTGAATAAATATCAATAAAAAAAATCGCAATTCAGATATGACTTTTAAATATAAAGAACTCCTCCGAATGAAAATTTGTAAGTGGATTACAGTATTATCCTGGTAGAGCTAAAAGTCAAATATCCTCCTATTAATAAAGATAATGATGGTTGCTCAGAGATTTTCAGTGGAATGTTTTAGTGGAAAATATACGTCACTAGGTGATTACCTTAATCCATTTGAAAATAACAGAATCCATGTTGTAAATCACTTAATCTTCCATTGGATTAATGCATTTGCGCATCATTAGTATAGTGTTGCATCAGTTTCGAAGAATTTGCTAAGCTTTTGGGAACTTGACACTGTTGCACAGTTTCACATATAGTTTTGTGCCTAATTTCAATTTGTGAGTAACAGAAAAATCAAATAGTTCCAGGATTCTTCAATTTGCAATAGGAATACAATAGGCCTATACCTGTTGTATACCTATAAGAATTTCTGAAATATCACTGAATGATACTTTTAAAAGGAAAATCCCACTTTAAAAGAATGAGTTGTAGGAAAAAGAGTATGAAAAATTTAAAAGTCATAGAAATTACAATTTGATTTGAGCCCACCAATCAGTTAATAAATAAAAAGTCCAGAATAAATGGAGGCCCATTACATGTCAATTCAACCAAAAAAAATATTTTTTTCCACCACACCATCCCCGATTTTCATTACATTTTGCATGCAAGTAGAGGCTTATGAAATATGACGTTTTCCAAATTTTCAGCCCTTAGATGTGATTACAAGCACAGGAAAAAATATTTAGTTTTATGCAAATTTTAAAAACGCGCCACCATTTTTAATAGTTTTTTAGGATAAAATTGCAAGCAATCATGCTAAAAATATGAAATTTGGGATTCTCACTTACTTTTTCATCCTCTTTTTGGAAATGCAAAAACATTGTCTCTATCATCATTACTTTTGAAGAAAATGACCATATCTCAAGTTTTACAAACCATTTTTTTGGTCAAAAGGCCCTCCTCCTGGGATGTCCAAATTTTTTCACAGTATTACCTGGACTATCATGTACACCACTGAAATTTTTCAAGAGGGTGTTTTGCTTATTTATGAAATAAAAAAATTTTGAAGTTTGGTGAATAAATTCAGTATAAATTGCTTGAAAAGCTATGGATAATGACGCTTGTTTACATAGTAAATGACGCGTTGTCACTTACTATTCTTCCAAAAAGAGGATGAAAAAGTAAGTGAGAATCCCAAATTTCATATTTTTAGCATGATTGGTTGCAATTTTATCCTAAAAAACTATTAAAAATGGTGGCGCGTTTTTAAAATTTGCATAAAACTAAATATTTTTTTCCTGTGCTTGTAATCACATCTAAGGGCTGAAAATTTGGAAAACGTCATATTTCATAAGCCTCTACTTGCATGCAAAATGTCATGAAAATTGGGGATGGTGTGGTGGACAAAAATATTTTTTTTGGTTGAATTGACATGGAATGGGCCGCTTTGAATTTCTAAGATGGCGACAACATTTAATGGTACATATATTTAATCAGTAGATGGTGAGCCTTACCCTTTAAGGATTAGTACATAGTATAGTATGTTAAAAATTGCACTGGGACTAGGCCTATGTTAAATTTTTCAGTAATATATAGTTTTATATACAACAGCAGCTGCTTAAACTAGTGCTCTCTGTGCTACTTCTGTTGTCACAAGGTTAAATCAGACAATTTCAATGTTGAGAAGTGCACTGGTCAAGGTTAATGCCAAGGAACATTAACTAGAAAAATCATTGACTGTAAACATTGTTAATTTCTTATTATAATAAATGAGTATGCGTCAATGACAATTAATTGGCTGGCTAAACAAACTCCATCTTAATATTTTCAATGAATTTTCACCACTTTTTTTTACTATTTTAATAAACAAAATGGGCTTACATTTTAACTTTCACTTTATAGGCCTTTATGTATACAAAGGCAGAAGTAAGGCTCACAAAATGCGATGCCAATTTTTATACTGCTTCATTAACTTTTCCCATTACTTTATGTAAATTAATAAAAAGTGAAATGGAGGGCTCAAATAATATAATTTATTTGGTTGTCAAGCAAAAATCTAAAATTACATCCATGACAGCACAATGTGGGCTTTCATGTGCATGGTTTCGAACCAATCGAGGGAAGAATGATGCATTTTTATTTGTTTTCATTGGCCAAAAACAACAAGATGGCTTCCATAAAATAAACAAACACCAAAGTGCATTTGCACTAAAATTCCAATTCTAAAAATACGTTCTGCATACAAATTTATGTTGGCAATTCTACTAAATTGTATACATTTTTAACATTACCAAATTGTAATGTCACAGAATGCATGATTTTTTTTTTGCTAACCTTAATATAGGAAATACAGAACATTTTTTTTCCAAAAAAATTTAATATATTATGAAGGCTTTTCCACAAATATATAGAAATTATATAGTTTCTTTTCTTCAAAACACAAGAATATTACAGGATTTGTTCCAAATATTAATACAGCACTATACATGTATATATATATTTTAAGAAGATTTTCCAAATAATATATGAAATATTATAAGATTTTTCCCCAAAATTATAGGAATAGTATATAGAAGTTTCTTTCAAAATTATAGGCTATACTAGCTGGAAGACTTTTCCACAAATTAATACCGAAATATCATGGGAAGTTTTCTTTTTCTAGAAATATATAAATAATACAGGATTTTTTTCATATAGGCCTACTATTATAAGATGTTTCCAGTAATAGGAATATTATAGGAATTTTTTTCCCCAAAATTTATGGAATATTATTTTTTGGAAGACATTTCCACAAATATAGAAATATATACCATGGGAAGTTTTTTTTAAAATAAAGGAATATTACATGTACAGGATTTTTACAATAATTTTTTCCAGTAATTTAGAAATATTATAGGGGTTTCCCCAAAAATTATATAGGAATATTATAGTAAGACTTTACCCTATATATTTGACTGCAGATATTACTAGCATAAAGCATTGCAACGTATTAATTCATTTAAAAATACATGCAGTGTAAGTAAAAAATAGATTCACTATTATATAAATATTTGGTAACTATATTCATCCTGCAATTGCCAGCATGCAGTACTGAATTAATTTCAATGAATAGTTCAAGAGTTTGCTAAATAAAAATAATTCAATTGAAATTTGAGCAGATCTTGGCGTCAAGAGTCTCACACCATATCATCCCACTTTGCTACGAGAACAAAAACCCCATTAAAGATCAAATCTGGCTTGATTTCAACAAAATTTCGTTTTCGTTTCATCAGCGAATGAACATATATATGCATATATACAAGCATATAATATGATGTTCAGATTTCATAAGGGTTTCTATTAATAAGCCCATGCAGTTCCCATTTTGAGAAATCGTATATACTTTGCATAAACAAATGATATGATTCTACAAGTTGCAATCACATAACTATACCTACTGCTTATAGGCTAAATTACTGCAAGTAACAACAATGCTAACAATAATAATTACTAAATTACTCCATTTATAATTTGGTTAAATTGAATAAGGTAATAAATTTCAGAATTAAACTGCATGCAGTAAAATGCTAATATATAATTCAACACTAATGCCATAGCAAACTTGTACCCAACTTGTGCCCAACGAGTACCACTACGTCTCACGTTTCACTCATATAATTAAAACTACTAACAAATATAATAAAAATTCTGCTAAATAATAGCATTCCAGCTTGTATACCTGATGGGGCTGCACTGCCGTAATGCCAACAAAAAATAGTTGCTAATTGAGACACAAGGAGGCGCCAATTGATCAATTACTAAAAACAGATAGACCTATACTTATTATCTCAAATCTCTGTTATCAAAGTTAGCAAAACTTTCATTAAAATTCTCCTTCAAAATGAGAAACCCAGAATATACTATAACAGGTCAATATATTTCATGTTCCTATCAAACAACTACACAAACACAGATAGACACATGGCCTGTTTTGACATTCCTGACCATCCCTCCCATATACATTCAAATAATTCTGCATCTGGGCAAGTCATGTATATAGTACCATAACCCCCAAAAGCATAAACAAGCATAATATATACACACTCGAAGATGAAAATCAAAGCAATTTGAAAGTGGTTTCGAATGACTTTGGTATTCCACACCATTCGTTGTGCCGCCATTGAGGAAGAGGACAGAATGTCAACTATGGCCAATTGCCTTCCTCCTAGACATTTGCTCAGTATCCTCCCCTTCCAGCATGAGTTTGTTTTGCAATTCTCAGCACCACTTCTCAAAGCAATAGCTTCTCAGTTCACATGTATTTCACCGTGTGCGGGTGTAGCTTTCCAAAAACAACAACAACGTTAACAACAACAACAACAACAGCAACACCCAGCGGGGAGCAGTATCTGCCGTAAGGAATCAACAGAGACAACCGGAGCAATGTTCAAAAAGGTTACTAGTTTGCTTTAGGCCTACTTTCCTCCTTCCAAAAGTTCCAAAAAAACAAGCAGCAGCACCTGTTCGGTACCTGTAGGTAGGCCTACACACTGGAGCCTGTACAATGTCCTTCCAGCCTTTTACACACCTGAACTATCGTCCCATTGGAGGACTACTTAGATTCTGTTTTCGAGCACTCATTTTGACTTTAGTTTTAAATGGACTGCCTACTTGTCACGGTAAGTTTTTCACTTTTTTTCCACCCTGAGGAATTATTTCTCTCAAATGTTTGAGCATTTCTGCATCTTTTTTTCAATGTCTCTTTTATGTCTTCTAATTTGGAAAAAAAAAAACCCAGTTATTTGAATTTATTTCAGAAATTAAATTCCAGAATTTTGGTGCAGAATATGATATTAGTCAGTTGGGTAGTTGGCTGCCTATATTACATGCATATTTGTTGGTTTTGCGAGTAGTTACTTGTTAATGACAGAGCTGAGTGACAGAGATTGCTAAGATCAGGAAATCTGATTTGATAAAATGCATTGGATAACATTATCAACATTATTCAACAAAAGAGTGATCGGTTTAACTAAATTTAAAAAGACAACACTAGCTGACTACTTTCCAGTTCACTCTTTTGTTGCACAGGACTTATTACTTTCTAAGCAGAACAACTATTTTTCCAAGCAAAAACAGCAAATCAGCGAAAAAAAGCAAAATCAGTAAAAACTAAGCCATAAAATGTCTTCAGATGCATGCAGTTAAAAGTTCCCCAAATTCATGTAGGAAATATACTTGACTAAAAACGCCTATAACTTAGCGATTTCTTATTATATTATTATTATTAATTATTCAAATATTTCTTCCCAAATATAATAATATTACATGTACTGCAATCATTTTGTTCCAAATTATATAATGATTAATAACTTTTCAATTAAGTTTTATATTTAATTGACATAGAAAAGTATTCCAGTTAAATTAACCTTTTCTGGTTATAGTTTATAGGAATATGTCTCATATGGTGAGTTCAACTTTCAAAAAGTGAAATTGGTCCCAACTTTAATTTGTGATGCAATAAATCCTGATGAAATTATTCTAAAATTAATAAAAATTTATAAACAATGTGCAAAAAATGAGAATTTTCCAAAATATATAGTACAAATGCAGTCGGTATTCAGGACATCATTGGACAGGGGAAGTCACACTTTGGAAGAAGGTGGTTTTAGGAAGAAGCTTGAGCATGAGCCCACCTAACAATATAAATAAAATGTCCTGAATACATAGATTTGGTTGAAAATGAAAAACCCAGATAGGCGCCATTTTACTGACAGTATGTAGCGACCTCTACTGGATAAAAGGCATTAGCTCTCGTGAAACACGTAGGCACGCATGTCCTAGAGGGCGCCACCAGCTTTCAGTGTCTGCTGACATTATGGAAAAATGGCATCTAACATGTATTTAGCAAACGTCGTAATTCTTTCAGTATGGAAACTTTGCTGCACTTATTATTGTCACAGCCATTCATATCTAGTATAAGTGTGAACAACTTAAATTTACTTGCTACAAGGTGGGACTTTCCCTTTAAGGCATTTTAGATTTCAGAGCAAACGAAAATTGCTTTCCACAAATTAGCCCTACTATATCAGGTGATAATAATATTCATTTTAAAAGTTGAAACTCATCATGTATGTGATTTTCATTACAATTTCATGCACTCAGACATCATGCAGATTTGGATGCCAAAAATGTGCTGCATTAATTATCTTATGATTTATGGGCCTAGAAATTATGGCAAAAAAACTTTACTTCAAATATACATTTTGATATAGAAAGCACGCAAAAATGCATATTAAAAGCAAAAATATGAGGTCATTAACTCCTCCTAGCTTTAAATTCTTAATAAACAGGGCAATTTCATTTGAAATGTCCCACACAGGGAGTGCTGACGAAAATTGAGTAGCACATGGGCTGTTATAGGGTTATTTGACATGAAATATGCATACTTCTATACTTTGACCACAAAAAAAAACTTGGCAACTTTCTAAGTAGATGTAATATTTCATCGTGTTAACGAGATCATCAGTTCACTTCAATATAAGCTTTGTTATAATTTTAAGTACCAGGGGTATGTAAGTTTGTATATGTACATAGATCAGAATCTGTCATTGCATTAGGACATAAACAGAGGGTTAACTAACACTTGTCTTGATCATAAAAAATACAGCTTAAGATTTTTAGGAAACTGTCAATGACCGATCCATGCACTTAAATATCTTTCTAAATGCATAGGCCTGCTTAATAATTAATCAATGGCAAAACTATAGTCTGTTACAATAATTGTTGGCCTTGGCTCGCCACCTAGCGTCAGTTTTATTTTCATCATTTGCAGCTACCATCCATGCTGCTTTCATTGGTTCTCTGTGGCATGGGAAATTCTTGGTTAGGATTCGTCTGCCAACAAAAATCCTACATTTCAGGAAACAAGTTAGGAACTAGCAATGGACGAATCCTGACCTATAATTTTCAATGCCACAGTAAACCAATGGAAGCCCCCATGGATGGCAACTACAAACAATGAAAATAAAACTGACGCTAGGCGGCGAGCAAAGCCAAAACTACTGGAACCAAGGAGGTTAGATAGATCTATCTAACCTCCTTGACTGGAACTGACTATAAACTAAATAGTATAAGTCCAAAATTACAAATGCAAACGTAAACTAAAAAAAATCTGTTTACCAGTCCAAATGGCATTTAAAAAACAAATTTACAAACTTTTCCCTAAATTTAGAAAAATTAATTAATGTAGGCCTAGATTAACCTAAACCCAAGTTAACAATCCATCAAACTCAATTTCATTAAACTTTTTTTAACGTTTTTCACATCACTTTCTTTTCTTTTTACCATTTTTTACATTACACTTTGATTACATTTTTCAGACTATATAAGTGCAACGTTTTTCTATTGCACTTTGGAAATTTTGGCCTTATTACTCAGGTTATTGTATTAAAGGGAAAGTTCGACTTTGTACAAAGTGATGTTTAAATGAAAGAAGAGAAATGAGAAATTCAATTGCTAGGCCTATGTGATTCAATCTTACCATGAATAAAATAAGACGAGAATAAAGACCATAATTTCACGAATAAAATCTGCCAGCGATGGCATCCATTTTTAATCACCACAAGCGCCACCAAGTGTACCGGTACACTACACAAATATATCAGAAAATCCCAGCCATATTAAAAATTTCTGCATAATTACTTTTCGGTATATTTTTTCAATGTAGCCTACAGTAGGCCTATTTCCTCATATTTTTTTTACAGAATTTTGTCAAATTCTTTAAAATGTCCACAAGTTTTTACACTGTATTTTCTGAATCATTAAATTTTCACATCTACCACATCCCTGAAAACAAAATAACTACTCTCATTATATTACACGTGTTATTTATTATGGCTATAATAATAAACAATTTTACTCCGAAAATTACTAGGCCCTACAACGTTCCCTACGGCGTATCTCACGGATGGACTGAGTTCCTTGTTCCCGGATTACCCAAAACTTTAATTAGAAAATCCAATTGCCAGAACAAAACCGAGGCGTTTGTAATCCACTGCATGCCTCA
This sequence comes from Proteroiulus fuscus, assembly GCA_034700285.1. NCBI lineage: Eukaryota > Metazoa > Arthropoda > Diplopoda > Julida > Blaniulidae > Proteroiulus > Proteroiulus fuscus. Next base: position 10,547 of record JAQIXP010002407.1, read on the forward strand.
GAATTTAATAACAACTAATGCTGCTTGATTTAAAGCCATTTTACCACAAGATCATAATGAACCACATATGTGCCATTTTCGTAAACAGGGCCTCACAGACTCACACGTGCTACACATTGGTGGCCACATGTTTTAAGCCCGTTAAATCCCCCAAAAGCCTTAATCCTAGGGGTTTTGTTACCAAGGCGAGATATTTCCACTCGGGACAATTGCACTTAAAAAGCCCTTTAATGAGGTGTGGGATGGAACAAAGGACAGACAGATACATAAATGGGACAAGGATGCAACATCTGGGAGTAGGGAGCTAAAAATGAAAGGATTTACATGTGTGTGCTGAGGGACCAGGGAATGAAAATTATGGTATGGACTTTTTCTTAAAATGTGACGAGTCACGCATAACCCCATCTTGCGGTAATTTCAGGTTTATTATGCTAGAGAGACGAGGGGTTTTTAACATCCTGATGAAATTTATGGGAGAGGTACATTTGGTTTTCCATAAGTTTGCATATTAATTGAACGTATGACAGTGCATAAATCTTTAAAGGGAAGGTCCCATATTGTAGCAAGTGATATTTAAATTGTACACATTGCACTGTGATAATAATAATTGCAGCAAAGTTTCCATATTGAAATCACGACGTTTGCTAAATGTTAGGCGCCATTTTTCCACAGATTTCAGCAGACACTGAAAGTTGGTGGCGCCCTCTAGGGCATGCATGTCTACGTGTTTCATGAGAGCTGATGCCTTTTATCCAGTAGAGGGCGCTACATACTGTCAGTAAAAGGGCGCCAATTTGGGCTTTGCATTTTCAACCAAATCCATGTATTCAGGACATTTTATTTATTGATTGGTGGGCTCATATCGAAGTGTAATTTGCATGCCTTTCCTAATTTTTCAAGCTCTTCTTCCTACAACCACCTTCTTTCAAAGTGGGACTTTCCCTTTAAGCATTTATTATAGGTTTTTGAATGTGCATTTAGTATATGACGTGTATGTTTATAGGTGGGCTGACATTCAAGCACGTGAGTGTACTTTATGGACCTGCCTCCTTGCTGTTAGGGCTTCTTATGACGTAACAATTAGAATTCAATATTTTATTTATTATAAGGGTAGTAATCGCTTCAGTTTAGTTTACTGACCTATATAGTAATGTATTTGATTTATCATGTAAATTTTAATCATGTGTAGTTGTTTACATATAGCCAACTTTTTACTGGCAAGGTTCCAGCATGATTGTTAGTTAAAGGTTATGGTTTTCAATATTAATTACTTAAATTATGTAAAAATGACCGACTGAATCACTTTGATACAATCTTGAATGGACTCATGACATGTATTTAGGCCTACTGCCATAGAAACACTTTACAATAATCAATGATAGGCCTACACCATAATCATATGCTACACTGTATAATTATAGGTAACCATTAATTCCTTTTTAAAAATATTTTCTTATTGATTCTGAAAACTTCAGCTTATCTTCACATTTGACGGAATTAATTCCAACTATCTTTTATTAAACAAAATTCCTTGACTTTCCAGATTTTTCCCATCATCCTTAACAATGGACTTCAATGGAAAAAACAATATTCCCTGACTGTTTCCATCACCCTTCTAATTCCCTGACATTCCAGCATTTTCCAGATTGTGGAACCCTGTGATTTATAGATTTTTGCATTTAAAATAAAAAGAGGCAGGACAGAACATAGACCTACATGTGAAAAATTCCACATTTCTAAATGTCAAGCCTAAAGTGAAAACAAATGCCATTTTTGTTTTTGAATTTAGCTTCCTTTCCTTGTATTTGGGCCAATCCTAATAACATTTCAATGCCTAAATGGATGGGCTTGCCCTCATTTGTCACACTTGGAAACTATAGTTTGCTATTAATCATAACATCATTTTGACATAATTTGATCTTTAACGAGAAAACCTTGTTTATTTTCACTATAAAAATATTTGTAGCACCGTATACCTAACTATAAATTGATAGCTGTTTCTAGGTTGCAATTATTTTCACAAATAGCCTGCTTAAAAGTGCATTAATTTGAATTGAAAAGGTTAGAGGGCAAATAATACTGTCATTTAAAAGGTTGGTAGATCACTGAACTGCAGGTCTTGTTTACTTCAGGCAGTACAGTATGTGGGTGCCAAGAAATTCGAGCAGGGTTGGCCTGAATTTTTACACTCCCTGATGGGCCAATTCCAGGAAATATTGAATTAATTTTATGAATGAAAATGTTCTTTAAAATATTTTTAAATAGCATTTCATTGTTTTAGAAAGGTCAAGGCAATTCATCCCAAGATCTATTTTCGTAAATAAATCTTATGCAAACCCAATCTCCACATGCATGTAACAAATACAAATTCATTTGAAAAACATCATGCCATTCAAGGCATTGCATCTAATAGTAGGCCTACTTATAGATGATGACTTAGGCAAAAAAATTACAAATAATTTAGTATATAAAAAGTTTCCCTTAAATTAATTATTGTAGGCCTAATCTAAAGCATGCATGCATGTTGGCAACATTTAATAATGTATTTCCTGCTCATGTAAATTCTGAAAATGTTACAATTCAACACATAATACCCATAAATATTCTATAGCGAAAAAGCGAAGGCAGACATGAACAATTTAAATTGTTTAATTTTAAAAAGTAACTACTAGATGGCGCCAGTATGTTCCAAATAATGTTGTCAAATGGCGCCATACAAGTATGTTAGAAAAGTCATGATTTCTGAACTATGGTCAGACAACTTTAAATATATTAATTGCCTTTCTCAATTCTTAAAAAAAAGTTCAAAGGGTATATGCACCAAGCAAAAAAGTCTGCACAAAATTTTCTGCATTTGATTTCCATTTGACTAAAAACAACTTGTAGCATTTTATAAAACAAATATCTGCATAATTTGTGTATATTTCGAATAGAAAATGTGTTTTTCTGCATTCTAGTGATGCAGAAAAAATGCAAAATTTCATTTTACTTTATTTTGCAAATTCCCTGACTTCCCAGGCTAACATCAACCCTGTTTTACTTCAAATAAATATTTTCTAATGGTGCATCAGCTTGTTGTTATGGGTCTAATAACCCTGCATGACAGAAATGTTGTCCTATTGCTGTGCCATGCAGGCAGGGGTCAAACTTGCTGCATGAATATTCCATGCAGTTTTATGATGAAAATTGTATGGCCAGCTATAAAAGATAAACGCTTAATTGGCTAAAGGAAGCCATAACAAAATAAATAATCTACAATGGAATTGCAAAGGGGACCAAAATGGCCCATAATTATTGCCCACGTTTCTGATTATTCTGCACTGATAACGCCATTAGCATGTGGAAAAGTAAAGCCTAGTAAACAATATGAAATTCTGCCTGAAACAAACTCTATAAATCTGTCTTGAAAAAGGGGGAAAACGAAATTAGGAAAATTAGAAAATGCAATAAAGAAAAAACACGATATGCATAAAGTAAATGAATTTGAACTCAAATTTCAGCTGGGTACGAAACATGGGCAAATTTTAGAAAAAAACTTTCTTGAGTGTATAAAATAAATGCGAGCATAAATGTCACTGAAGACTTATAGAGTAAATTGAGTGAGTGATAAGGATAAGACTGAAGTATTTAAATAATGTAATGCATGGCATAAGGGTATAGATAGGATCTAATAGACTATAGGATGACAGGTCATAAGGGAGAAAAATGAAATATGCAGGCATATATTTTGCAGGGTCATTTAACTGGGCCATATATTATGAATATAGAGCATACATGTTCAGAAATGGCCACAATGTGCATTACTCCAGAATGGACCAACAAACAGTTTATCATTAAGAAGATTAAATGGCTTGCAGGGTCTATATAAAATTTATGGCTAATTGGTTTCATTTGAATTTTTATTTCAAAAAAGTTTGTGATGAAAATATGGGGAGTAATAAACCCGTTTGATGGGCTAAAACTCGTAAAATAATATAAAGTAATACTAGTCGTAAATTGCTTTCTGAGAAGCACAAACTATATGCCAGTGACGTTTACTAGGAATTCTGTTCTGCAGAATTAAAAAGTCCTCGAAAAAGAAAAGAAATTTTCTAAATAAGTCTAGTATAGGCCTATGGTTCAATTTTGCATTTAATATTTAGGCAGGAAATATATGTTAGCAGGGAAACAGTCTGAAACAAAAAATAATAATAATGGAGAGATTGCGAAATTTCGTGAAATTATGTAGGCCTACAAAACTAATTTTAAATTGGGAAAAAGCCAGTTGTGTAGCATTTGTGTACATATTATTTCATATTTGAATTTGCAATTTTTAAAAAATTTCGTTAAATTCTATTTAAACCCTCTAAATCATCATGATGCCAACAAAAAATGCTAGCAAGTTTAGCCACAAGGTGTCATCACGGATCACACCTGACTTACACTCGTGGTAAACGGATAATATTATTTTGGTACTTAAGGGGGCTGTCCACACTTTTATTAGCATGGGCCTATGGGGATTTCCATGTTAAATTTGTTTTCTTCAAACTGTTCTAACTCAAGACAGGTAAAAGTTCAAAGATGGGGTTTGATTTTTTTCAAAGATTATTAAATTTACTAAAAACTGATGCATGATTATGACGTCACATGCATTCTG
>JAQIXP010002408.1:0-15179 GCA_034700285.1 Proteroiulus fuscus
GGACAACCCCCCTACCAAATGGCATCATTATATGCTGATCGTAGGGTACTGAGTTGAATTGAATTGAATTGAATTGATTAGTACTGGTTAGGATTAGGTGTAGGATTTAAAGCAAAGCAATGTATCAATGTGTCAGATTCTTAAGTGTTTCTCGGGGTTTTTTTGGCTTTTAAAAATCAATAAACAGTATGGCCATGTGGGATTTGTCATGTGACCACCTACTGACCAGTACAAAAAATAAAATTCTTAAAATTTTGCTTTATTTTTGTTTTGCAGAAGAAAATGAAGTTTACGCCTGTCACAACGAGGTGGTCCATTTGAACTGCCGAAGCAGCGATAGTGTTCTAGTCATATTTGGCGCCACATTTGCCACTGATGGGTCAGTCGCCTCTGACCACTGCCCACTGCCAAGTGTTTTCGACGACAAGTGTGCGGATGACGTCACCCTTGTGGTCAATAGCAAGTGAGTACCTGCACATTCTTTCACAAATTTAAAAGTATGGTTTGTTTTCTACTCTGGTACGTGGCGCCGATTACAGTGGAGTGGCAACCGTATGAAACTGTTTCTGTTGGCACTTGCGATATTGTGTCCTTTGGCAGTGTTGTCACGAAGTGAGGCTTTCACTTTTAAGAGATTTAAAGTCTCACTTCATGACAATTGAAATTAAATTTATTATTGCGGGTCATGAAAAAATCATGATTTTTATGTAAAACATGGGCAGCGCCATACTGCCAGATCCTGTTAGTACCCGAATCGTTAAATCTCAGAACTTTCAGCGCCATTTGCTGGTAATGGTAAAAATGTTCAGCGCCATATATTGCCATTTGCTGGTAATGGGAAAAAGGTTCTGCGCCATATGCTCCGCCATATTGCTCGATCACAGAAATACTGTACCAGAATCTAAAATCTCAGAACTTTCAGTGCCATTTGTTGGTAATGGGAAAAAGGTTCAACGCCATATTGCCCGATCACAGAAATATCTGAATCGTAAAATCTCAGAACTTTCAGCGCCATCTGATGGTATTTTGAAAAACGTTCAACGTCATATTGCGCTATCTCGAAAATGCATGAATCGTAAAATCTCAGAACTTTCAGCGCCATCAGCTGTTGGTAATGGGAAAAAGGCCCACCATTGGAATCATACACTTTTGGCTTCACTTTCTTTCTATGTAATAATCCATGGAAAAAAATGAATATATTTATTCCAAAAAAATAATATTTTCAACAATAATTCCGAACTGTTTTGGACCACCTTGTAATGCCACAAAAATGCTACGTGTGAAATCATGCTGAGGTAAAAATTCAACCTGTCAACACACACTTCAGCGTTAAGGTAACTGAAAGGGAAAGGTTCCCATGGCGTATCATATTCTGACACGCAAATGAATCCAATTTGGTTTTGGGGGGCTTGAGGGGGGAACGAAACCAGCAATTTTTCCCATATCAAAGTCACCTACGCTACAATTAACAGTTTAACCCCCCACGCGGGTGGCTTTCATCTCAATTTCGACCTGTAGGTTTTTTTTAGACAAATATTACAAAAAAATTCTTCCATTGACCGAAATGCATTCATTAAACTTGACAGGTAGACAGGTAGTATCGGATTAAAGATCGGATATTAAGATTAAAGTTTTTCGAGCCAAAAATGGCTTTGGAGGATAAAAATATTCAGTTTTAGGCTTAAAATTAGCACACATCTGTCTGAAAACATGTAATCTGCCCAAATTTTGAGTCGGTCAGCGGGATCTCCGAAAACTATATGGACTGCCATGGGATTGACCTAAAGGGTTAGGAAATTCTGTACATGGAATACTGACATAAAATAAATGTACTGTTTTTTATATTTCCCTAAAGCAGAATGTAAGCTATATTAAAATAAAATTAATTTAATTAAACAGAATAGTTTTGTTTTGAAATATTCGGGGTTTTCTTTCTGGGCATTATTACATTGAAGGAAAGTGAAGCCAAGATTAAATAATTCCAGGGTGACCCTTTCTCCCGTGACTAACAGATGGCGCTAAAATTTTCTGAGATTTTACTTTTCAGGTATTCCTGAGATCAGGCAATATGATCCTGCTAATTAATTTTCTGCATAAAAAGTGTGATATCTCAATTAATGATGTTTTAATCATATATCATTATTTTCTTTCTTAAGTTTTGTTCTAATGATTTGCATTTAAACCTTGGTGGTACCGGCTGTACTTGTTGTAAATGTATGGATGGCTTAATTCAGAAGTAGCGAATGAGCCAAAAGTTGCTTTTGCGATAATAGCGTTTTTATGGGAAAATGGTATAATTTGGAAATAAACAATGTTAAAAGGCTGAAATTTAGTGAACAGATAAAACAATATTATATATTTTATAGGAAATGTGCTAATTTTTGTTAAATGATTAAGTTAGTAAATTAATTCAGTAATTTTAGCAATAAAAGGCTTGAAAATGCAAATTCGCTAGTTTGACTTTGATTAAGTTTACAGGAAAGCGAAATAAATTAAGTGTGAATTAGTGAATGTGCACATCCATTAGTTTGCCTTTTAAATAAAGGGAATGCAAAGAAAATGAGTGAAAATTGTCACATTCGCTACTTGTATTTTAATAAAAATCCAGGTCTCGAGGAATTTTTAAAGGATAAACTAACGAATGGTAGCATCCGCTACTTATAACTTTTAGGAATGATACCTTGTTGGGTATTCGCTACTCTTCAATTCTGTAACTTTAACAGTTATTGGTTAAATTAATTTCCGTAATTAGGGACATTCCAGGATCACAATGGTTCACTTATCTCGTTTTTGACAAATTGGCTCATTCGCTACTTCTGAATTAAGCCATCGACATTTCATATTTTGTTTCCGGGTTTATGAAATTCAGGATATAAGCAAATATTGGTTATATCTTATTCAGTTTAGAAGGATATCTAGTTACATATATTTCCATATTAGGACCAGTGGCATTGTATGCTCGTAGATTGTTCCAGGTTTAGTTATTCAAATTTATACATAGATCCACTTATATGCAGTTCATTTCGATGACCAGGAACGTCTAACTAACTACTATAGCATGTGATGAGCTTTTGCTCATTCTTGTTATAAAGCGACACCGAAAATAAATTATTGATTTTTTGGGTGGGTTTGGGTTTTTATGGTTGGCCCCTTGGGTTCCAGGGAAGACCAGCAAATACGTGGCCTTGTCCCACATCCCATGGAGATTGTTTTCCCAGAACCTACCTTGGGGAAGAATAACAAAGGGTTTGGTTGGTTTTTGCGGTTTGTTTGGTAATTTGATGGCAAAGGTGCTAAAAGTGAATTAATTTCATTTTGAAAATCCAGTCTGGTAACTACGGGGTTGTGACAAATTGCGAAAACTTTGTGAGAAATATGAGCTGTTTAAAAAATTTGACAAACTTCTATTAAAATTTTGGAAATTCAGAATGTTAAAAAATACTGTTTCTACAGAAAAGCTGAAGGCAAAGAATTCTTGCAGACTAATTAAAATTTATGCTTTATAAAATTTCTTTTTTGTGAAAAAAATGATATGCTTTTGCAGAAAGCTTAGAATCGAAGCTTAGTCTTGAACTGAATATGGATTCAGTTTTTCTATAAAAGTTTGTCAAATAATTTCTGCGAAAACTGTTTCTTGTGGGATGAAAAGTTAAGTTAACTAGTAAAATTTTACCAATTGATAGAATAGTTAAAAAAATGTATTTCCAAAAATTTTACGATTGAAGAGCTGAGATTGCCGAAAATGAGATATTTACATAAAATTGTAGGCTATAGCTATAGTGATACCGAGCAAAAGAACGGCGTAAATATCCCATACTGGCAATTACAAGTCAATGGAAATTTACGCCGTTCTTTTGCTTGGTTTCACTATAAAGTGTTCTGGCTCATTTTTACCACTGGAGATTTAAAATGCCAAAGTCAGTTTGTGCAAAACTTTGGGTATTATGTAGGCCTACCTGAATTTGTGTACTTTTTGATCTCAGCTCTTCAGTTGTTCAACTTAGTTATTTAATAAAAAAAATATAAATTAATAAAGTAAATATAATCGAAATTGAGTTTGTTGTGAGGCCAAAAACAACGTCACGAGGCAGCACTATTAATCATGTGCTGGAACATTTTCTTCCCTCTGATTGGCTCGAACATCATGGGCGTGTGCTGCCTAATGACGTTATTCATTTTTACTCAATTCAAAATTTTGAAACTATTTTTTTATTAAATAACTAGGTCTTTAAATTGTTTAGGGTTATCTTCTCCTTGAATGACATTGAAAATCTCATTACAAAACTTATTTTTCAAACTAATTCAAACTGGGTTCTATAGGTAGGCCTACTGTAAGTTATGCCGAACTATTCGCCAGGTGTGCTATTATGACTAGCCTTTAGAATGGGTTTTCTTTGCTATTACTTTAAATGATTTCTGAAGTTAGTAAGCAAGTTTGACCGCTCCTCCAACCTCTTTTTTTGGTGGTGGTGACCCCCCGAGTGACCTCAGCCCACTCTATTGACACGTGAGTTTGCACCCCTGCTGAGCCTGCTATTATGCAAAGTGGCGCTTTTAGTAAATGGTAACCGAAATAGGATGGGTTCACAAAAACCCCTCTTGATTGCTTATTGAGGTTGGGGGGAAGGGATGAACTCCTTGAAAATGCTTGGGTGGGTTGAAATTCCAAGGGAAGGGTTCAGAACTTCAGAGAGTGAGTCCGGACTCCCACGGTTACCCCGTTCACAATGGTCTAACGGATATTTAGGACAGATATTTGGGAATTTTCTTGTGATTCCTGACTATTATACTTCCCGACAGCTTATCTTACCAGGAGCTCAACCGGCACTCACAAAGCGCTTCCCCGTGCCGGAGGGCGGGAGAGCGGGGAAGCGCTTTGCGAGTGCCGGTTGAGCTCCTGGTAAGATAAGCTGCCGGGAAGTATAGGTTCAACTATGAAAAGAGAATTCTCTTCTTGTAATTTAATCTTGTGAAAATTGAAACATGAAATTGTTTTTTTCTTGGCCCTGTCACTGCCATTGTTTAAAATTATCCCACACTTACGTTACCGTGTCACCTGTACTCACTCCCATTGTAAATTGCGACCTTAATTCCCAGAACACACCTCACTCGTTGCCAAAGTTGGCAAATTTTGGTACCAGCTAACCTTAATTTGGAAACTTTATAGTTTCATTTTTGTCTATTTTCTGCAGTTTTGAAGAAATGTGCAGAAATTCAGCGTTGGTGCCACATGTGATCGAACTTGCAAATAGTTTTTGTTGGCACTGACACATTGGATTAGTTACTACTTTTGACGATGAGCGTATTGCACTATCTGGCGCCACCACGTGGTTCAACTAGCAAATAATTTTTGTTGGCATGGAAGCATAAGTGCTGTATGCTGTGTTGAATTTTGTTGTCATTTTTTGTATAATTTTATAAGATTGAGCCATTTTGTGGCATTTTCACTTTGATGTTGAGCTTGCTGGATCACGTGGTGCCACCGTGTGGCTCAACTTACGAGCATTTTTTGTTGGCATTGAAATCTTAGCATACTACGGGGTTTTGACATTTGTCTTAGCATCATTTTTCATAAAATGCTTTTTTTTGTTTTGTTTTTGGTTTTTTACGGTCACGTGATGCTACAGCTTTGCTCAGAGCTTGTAAACATTTTATTTTTGTTGGCATTGAAAATTAGCAAATAAGGGGTTTTGGCAATTGCATATATTTTTCTAAGTATTATTATCTTACAGTTTAAAACATGACTTTTTTTGTCTGTTTCTGCTTTTGACAGCGATCATGTTGCCATACGTGGTGCCACCTTGCGGCTTAACTTCAAAAAGTTTTTGTTGGCATGGAAGCAGTATGTACTATGCAGCATTTTTCTGAGTAGACCCTCGAATGTATTACTATTTCACAATTGGGACTTCCTTATGTTATACTTTTGGCAACGAGCACATTGCGATACGTGGTGCCACCTTGTGGCTCAATCTCTTACAATTTTTTGTTGGCATGAAAGCAGTAGTCTTAAGTTGCAGCAATTTTTCTTGGTACACGAATTGAACTTAGGCCCTATCAATTCGTATGTGGTCCTGTTGTGCTATTGTTAGATATGTCAACAAAATTTGATGCATATGACTGCCACAGTTCCTGAAGTGGCGCCACTGTAGATGTGACAATGGGGAACTCTGAAATAAGAGACACTGGATACAATTGCATTTTAAATTACTGAACTTTTTCTTGAATGCATTGGACCAGAATGTGTTTCTTGCTTTTAAAAAATTGAAATGTTATTCTTTTTAAGATAGTAATAAGATGCTGGTTAATGGTTTCATTCCAGCTGTTTAATTATTTATGTTTTTTTGTCTAATCTTCAGGTGTTCCGGTTTCACCTCGTGCCAGTTTCAGGTATCCGATTTGGTTCCCAGGGATTGTTACGGCGAAGGAGTTTTGGCACTGAAGTACGGATGCGCACCAGGTATTAATATTTTAAATGAACACCAGGGGGATTCCTTAGTGTCGTTTTGGAAAATAATAGTTAAAAATGGTAATTTGCATTACAAATACTCAACCTGAAAGTAAAGCGCCATCTATGATGAGTAACTTTCAACTAGTGTTTAGCCCATACTAAAATGTCGGTATATGTTATTCGCCATGCAAAGTGTTATCTATGATGAATGCTAAATGGCCCATTACTGAAATGTCTGAAAAAATTTTCCTGTATTTTTGGAAAAATTTCTATGATATTATTATGTACCGAATTCGGTAAAATAAGCCATTAAAATTTTTCAATATTTTTGACAAAAGGTTGGAATAACATAATTATATTGTTGGGAAAAAAAATATGATATTTCTGGAATATTTCTATTTTTTGGGGAAAAAATTCTTCTTACAATCAAATTTTTTAAAAAAAAAATATGAAAATATTCGTATTGTTTCAGAAACAATTTCTTCAATTATCTATCCTATATTTTTGGATAGAAATTCTTTGAATATTCCTATATTTCTTGGGGAAAAAATTCTTAAAATATTCCTATAGTTTTGCAAACAATTTCTATAATTATCCTGTATTTCTGGATAGAAATTACTAAAATATTCTTATATTTTTGAAAACAATTTCAATAATATTATTATCCTATATTTTTGAAAACAATTTCAATAATTATGCTATATTTGTGGGAAAATTTTTTTAAAAAGAATGGTTTTTTATTTGGTAATGATTCCAAAACACCATATTTTCAGATAAAAATTCCTAAATTTATCACATTTTTGATAGAAATTTATAAAATATTCCTATTGTTTCAATTTGGGAAAAATGTCTTTAATATTCCTTTATTTTGAGAAATAGTTCACAAACAATGTTCAGTAGTTCAAATAGTTCAGTAAACAAATCTTGTAAATATTCATTAAGAAAATTTTCTATATTTCTTGTAATTTGGCTGCAAACCTTTTGAGTATGAGGCATGCTATTGTACTTCAGTTTAACTCAGGAATCCGAGCTAGTTCCTAAATAAAACAGACTCGGGGACCACCTAGTTATGTAACATTATCCCATGGTTTTGGGGGAACCACGAGCGAGTGGTCCTAGCTGCCAAATTCGGTGTATTTTCTACTAAATAAGTGTAGACGGCTGCTGCAAGGGGTTTATCCAGGTGGATCGGAACATTTTTCCCTTGACCTCTTGATTTAGGCACGATCCCTGGCTCCTGTCAAAAACAAACCCCAATGCATTGAAGAGGCTTTGTCACCCCCTCTTTAAGCTTTTGTTGTAAATAGAGGGGATCCCCCCACAAACAACAAACGTTTATAATCAATCAATGGACTATGGTCTAGTGAGTAACCCAGCCCGATTTTTCGCTATTTAGTCCGTAAGTGTGAAGGGCCAAGCCCGGGCCTAAAATTGGCCCAGCCTAGATTAGTAAACTTTTTGGGGGTTACATTTTTCGGATGCAAGGCATTAACATTTTTGGGGGCCAAAATGTTTAGTGTCCTGGTGGAGTCAACAGCTAGCCTGTGCTTAACTCGAGTAATGGGCCACGTTAGTGCGACGAGGTGCACTTTTTTAATCTTGTTTTGTAATTTAAATTCAATTTAAAGATACTGTGTAAATATGGCAAATTGTAGGTAGCACAGAAAAGTGTGAAATGAGGTGTGTAATAACCAATAAATAAATACAGGTGCAAATGCAGAAATGAAGGACAGAAATCTTTTGTTTGCTTTTTTTTCAAATTTGGGCCAAAAGCTCTAAATTTGGTTTCTTGATAGCGACCTCATTTCCGTTAATTCCCAATCCAATCTTTACCCGAAACCCAATTTCCGTTTGTTTGTTTAGGCCCATTCATAAAATTAAATTTGGAGAATATGTTGGTCAATTTATTGAAATTTTTCTGTTTGGGAACAGCTTTACAGGGTTGTGACTGACCTGTAAAGTCAAGCAAATTGAGAAAAAGTCCTACAAATTGTAAATAAAACCCTGGTAAATTGAAAAGAACCTGCCTTTTCAACATTGCAATGGCAAGCCAAGCAATTTTAGCTAATGCCCTACAAAATGGCGCCCTGGGAGCTGCTCACGTAAAGTCCCTTTGCAAAGCGAGTATGTTTAGTGAATAATCGCTTCTTTGCACCATTTTTGTTGGGCATATTTCTTGAAAATACTGCCTGTCAGTAAAGATCAGAATGTCTGTGACAATGGTTAATTGAAGAATGTCAAAGAAAGTCAAGCGAATTAAATAAACTCATGCATAACTAGAGAAAAAAAATTTATTTTTGACAATAAAACTTCCAAGTAACTAAAATAGCCTAAGTTATATAACAAATTATATTGTACAGATCAGAAATCCTATAGAAACTGTTAATGAAACATCATTTCAAACAAATTTTGGTTATTTTAGTATATGGGACAAGTGGCAGTTGAAAATTTTTCACCAAAGATGGCGTCATAAGTCTATGGCAAATAACATGGGACGCCATTTTAGTATGGGACAGGCAGTAGTTGAAAGTTATTCATCGTAGATGGCGCTTTACCTTTGAAAGGGGGGTATATATCACCGTCCTGTCTCTGGACATAAATGGGCCTTTTTTTTGACAATTTTGGTACCATGATAATTATGTGAAATGGGGGGGATGAGACCCACAATTAACTCGAACCAACCATAAAGGTTTTGTTGACAGAAGCAAATAAAGGGAAGCTACTGGGGCTGCTAGAAAGTCGCCAGAAATACCGAAATGTTGACCACTGGCCTCTCTCCGGCCGAATCTAATCCCCATTTCTTCTTTCAAATTCAAATTGGAGTTATCGATCGGATTTCTGAACCTGGGTTCTTCTTTGTGCTTTCAGACAGACACATTGTCAAGTATTGCAACCATGAAGTGACCGGAAACATGGCTGAAGGCTTTATACATAATCCGGGATATCCAAATTTCTATCCGGGACTAAACCAATGCACGTGGACAATAAGGTGGGTTGCTTTACGAAATCTCAAAACATTTTTGCCGTGATGCATGCTCAAGATAAACATCTCAGAAAATTTTAGCGCCCTCTGTTAGTAATGGGTGAAAGGTTCGACATTGGTACCAATCAATTTTAACTTCAATTTATTTCTATGTAATAAGGCATACAGAACAAAAAATTAAACATATTCCAAAAAAAATTAAAAAATTTATAAATATGTATATTTTGCATACAATATTGTTAACAGGGCGGATCGTGGCCAACGAGTCCTGCTCTCCATTCTGGACATGTCCATGCAGCACAGCGCCACCGGCATGTCCATCGATTGTAAAGATAGTTTACAAATATTTGACGGAAGCCTTAAACTGATGCACGCTTGCGGTCAAGATGCCAAATACTTGCACACGATGAAAACGAACAGCAATGTAGTAAGAATTGTTTTCTCCAGTGCCGACGTTTGGCCCAGCCGTGGGGTTCTATTTTATTACAGAGGTACGTAATAGCTCACAAGTACTTCACAATTTCTAATCCACAGTTTGCACTTCAGACTTCACATGTTACTCCTTGTATTTCAGGCTTCACTTTATATCTAGCCTACGTACAAAATATCCTAGGGATGTGCATTACAGGCAATTTTGGACATTACTGTAGAATTTTAAAAGAATTCAAGGTAGTTTTATGAAATTTTGCGTGAATTTCTCATGACAACAGCCTCTAAAACATTTAATTTCTCATTATTGGAATGAAATTCATAAGAAATTGTGCGGATTCTCGGAATTTTACGTGAATTTCTTGACAACGGAGCCCTGTTAATAACATTTTTTTCTCGGTTTTAGAGGGGAATTTTGAGATTAATTTGAGAATTTTCAGTGAATTTCTTGACGACATCGGCCTTGTTATTTTAATTTCTTATTTTTGAAAGACATTTTGAGTAATTTCGGGGGATTTTGCATTAATTTCATGACAACACAGCCATCCATGGCAGTTAATGTTTCAGAGGGGTATGACGTACTACTTCAGATTATCAAATTATTTTCTCAGTGGAATTTCTCAAAATTTCCCAAAAATTCTTTTTTAATTCCGCTCTAAAAATGAGCAATTGTGGGGTATAGTGTGTGCTGTAGACAAGAAATTCACGGGAAAATTAAGAAATTTCACAAACTTAAATGCCGTGATTGTACTGATGTCTAGAAATTCATGTAAAATTCCCAAATATAATTACAATGCAATGTCCAAAATTTCTTGAAATGTCTCGCCCCTTGAATTTCTCATTTTTGGAGTGGAATTTTGTGGACTTTTTGAAAATTTCTTTTACTGCTGCACCCTCTATGGCATTTAACTTCTTGTTTGTATATTGAAATTTGAAAGCCATTTTGGTAAATTTTGTGAATTTCACAATCAAAAGAATTTTGGACAGTCTGAAGTGCAATGTCCTACCCATTGTAAATATGTCTGGATGATAGGAAGTGTGAAGTTAGCATTTTGCAAGTGAAATGCGAAGTGTGAATGAAACCGTAGTGCTTCGTAGTTAACATACCCGGTATATTTTTATAAAAAAAAGTTCCATGATGTACTCAATGTGCCATACCCGTTATGTGACCTCATCCATTGCCGTTTTCAGTATTGGGATGCCCAACACTGCCAGCGCCGGAGCACGGTTACCTCGTATTCCGAAATGCTTCGATGGCGCATTACATGTGCTGCGCCCGTCACGTTTTCGTCGACGATTACAGGCGTAATAGATTCCTCTACTGCCTTAATGGGAACCGTTGGAACGGTAGCTTCACGCCATGCAAAAGTAAGGACCTTTGCCAGGTTTTTTTTGTCTAGAATTTTGAAAAGAATTTTGATTCGCTATCCATGTTTTTTAGATGTACGACTTCTGCGCAAGTGGCAGAACACGACGGGGGTGGATTTCGAAGACGATGGATATATGCAAATAGATCCCGTACACAGGGTAGCAGTGCAGTCTGCCAATTTTATGCTAGGTAAGTCCTATTGTAGCAGTTTTACAATTTTTGAATCCGAAACGCAAGTTTACACGGGCGAGTAGTTTCCCTCGGATAAAAAAATACTGATTTATGCCACTAGGTATACTCTGTTTCAATAATTTTTGTACCTGGGCCTGCCATCTAGTGACAGTTTTATTATCCAGTTTTTTTAATCTGTTACATGACAAATTGTAGGCTATAATTCATCTGTTAGGTTGCCAGCCACTTGGGTCCAAAAATTATTGGAACAAGTAAAGTAATGGAGATTACTTTGCCACCTGGTAGTGTTTTACGTTCATCTGCACTGTGTTTTGAGTTATTCGCCAAAGCAAAGTTTCTAGTCATTTCTATCAGTGCTTACACGACTCGGCTTCAAATTTTAAAATCCATGTACTATTACTGAAATGTATTTCCTTAAACCTGATGATTATCAATCGAACAAATCGATGGCTTAATTCGGAAGGGATGATTTTGCAAAAAGTTGCATTAGATAATAGCGTTTTTATGGAAAAGTGGTATAACTTGGAAATTAAACAATGTTAAAAGGGTGAAATTTAGTGAACAGATAAAACCATATATACTGTACATGTATATTTTATAGGGAATGTACTAATTTTTGTTAAATAATTAAATTAATTAAGTCATTGGAGAAATAAAAGGCTGAAAAATGCAAATTTGCTAGTTGTGCTTTAATTAATTTTGCAGGAAAGCGAAATAAATTAAGGGTGAAGTAGCGCATGTGCATATCCATTAGTTTGCCTATTGAATAACAAGAATAACACAAAAGTAAGCGAAAATTGTCAAGTTCGCCACTTGTATTTTAATAAAAATTCAGGTCTCGAAAAATTTTTTAAAGTAAACTAACGAATTGTACCCATTCACTACTAGTAACTTTTATTAATGATACCCAGTTGGATATTTGCTAATTCACTTCTGTAACTTTAACAATTATTGGTTAAATGGATTTCTGTAACTTTAGGTTCATAAGGATCACAAAAGGGTATAATTATCTCATTTTTGACAAATTGGCTTATTCGTGACTTCTGAACTAAGTCATCAAAATGATTGAAACATTGTAATAGATTATAAAACATGACATACATTCTACCATCTACTTAATCTTCTTAATTGTAATTTTAGATGTGATGGTCCCTTCCGTAATTATGGGCATTATGATTCTCAGCAACGTAGTCATTGTCATCGTAATTCTAAAAAAACGGAGGTTCGTACCCTTTTTTTTTCATTTCTGGAAATTTCTGTATAAATTTCGGTTCACACAAGCTGTTTATGCACAAATGACCAAAAAACACACACCAAATATTTGAAAAACTGATTTAACAGTCTCGTACCGCACCTTTTGAGCTACTAAGGTACTTGTACGATGAAGTTTAAATGACAGTTAAAAGGAATACTCAGACTTAATGATAAGTGCTTTTAAAATGCTAGGCATTACAACAAAACATGCATAATAATTATAACATTCAAAATTATACGTAACAGTAATGAGAAATCAATTTTTAGGTAAAACATGGGCAGCGCCATATTGCCTGATCTCAGAATTACCTGAATCGTAAAATCTCAGAAAATTGTAGTGCCATCTGTTAGTAATTGTAGAAAGGTTCACTATTGGAATCATTCAATTTTGGCTTCACTTTTCTCTTCTATGCAATAATAGTAAAAATAAAAGTACTCCAAAATAATTAATATTTTAAAATGGCGGTGAAATTATCCTCATAACTTTTATTCATAGTAAGCTTGCGTCACATAACTGAATTTCTCTCATTGACGCACCCTTTCATTTAAATATTACTTTGTAATAAGTGGGACTTTCCCTTTAAAGCTGTAAAGGACTAAATGGAAAAATTTGTGATAGTCATGATTAGACTATTAATACATGCTCTTCTAATTCCAGAAAAAAAGAGGAATCGGAGCACGAGGAAAATATGAAATACGAGTTTGAACCTCAGCCATCGACCTCCAAGGAAGACGGCTTGGACAAGGAGGAGATTGTGACGAACGTCTAGCGTCGGCCGTAGCGACCACGTTTTTCGACTTATTTATTTCCATTGTTAACGGCTTGACGTACTTAGAGGAATCGTTATTATGCAAAACCTGCAAACTGCCGAAAGACTCGCCAGAAACTAGTTTCTGAGGTATGCAACGTATTTTTGCCTTGTTGTCGTTTTTTTAAAAAGACTCGAGTAACGGATTTTTTGATTGAGGACCAAGTTGGGTTTGGGCCAATTTTTGAAACGTGGCCTTCCCGAAAGGTGCATTCGCTCTCGGTTCGCGGATTCGAGTAGTGGGTCAGCGGCTTCAGGCCGCGTCCCTTCCTTTGCCACCGACGGGCGTCAAATCATGAGACATTGCCATCACCGTAAAATGTTCACACGACGAATTATGCAGCAGGGTAAGATGTTGTCCAGATTTATTTTTTTCAAACGGATCTAGACCCGGCGCATAAAGCTTCCCTCCGGCCTGCCATTTGCTGTAGTTCTGACTTTACATCGTGCGTGATTCGAGACTTTAAAGACTGCCAAAATCTAGAAGAAAACAGATATATTTTACTTTATTTATTTGTCCGATGGACTGGCATTTAGAATTGGTGATTTGGCCATCTTTGAATGCCGCAGATGTTCTAGAACGCAGTCTTATTTGTGTATCGATAGGAAAAGTAAACTACGTTTTGAAATCTCATGCATTTCAGTTCAATTCTGTTTCCTACGATTCACATATATGATGAAACTACAGAATTCGTTATCACATATGCTTTATAGTGAAACCCAGCAAAAGATGGGCTTGCATCAACACCATCTACTGAGAGCAACTGGAAAAAAAAACGTTCTAAAGCATGACGAATTACATCACACACACATACTCTATGAGAAAGTAGTCCCTGATTTAAAAATTATGGTTTACACTAACCATTATTATTCCACTTGCATATGGATACCGAAAATTTGGTGAGAAGGCAAGCAAAGGGTGTGTTTGTGTAGTTCAACTCATCACCAGTAGAGGGTTATTTAAGCCATTCTTTTGCTGGTTTCAGTATAGTAGCACGCCCGGGTGGAGGGCAACACTGTTCTCTATCACCTATGGGTGGGTTTAGATAAACGAACGCCTGAAAAATATGCAAATGTTAGCCTGTGAGCAGTACAATTGTGGGGACAGAAAAGCTAGTTTCTCCATAATTTTTATTCAAAATTCCCAGTAAAATAATGCAGTTTTTTCGATTTTTTTTTTGCAGTCTTAAATGGCAAAAAACTTAATTTTTCTGAAAGTTTATAAAACAAAAACCTACACAAGTTGTGCAATTTTTCTGTAAAAAATGTGCAAGTTTTTTTGTTACAGTTTTCGTACAAAGTCACCTACGTTTTACAATATGCCAGTCGAAGGACTAAATGGGAAATGTGGTCTTTCCGTCGGTCTTCGTAATCCACCCAGATCAGCTTCTTCGCCTCCATCTGCAGTCTTCAAATACGGTAACGAGTAAAAATAGAACAATAATTTTAGGAAAAATTTTAAGTACCGGTAACTTGAAAGATATATGGCGAATTTTTGCACAAACCTTTTTGACATAAGCTAGCAAATCTTCCTTGAGTAGGGCACTTTGAATTTTTGGGTATTTCAGATCAGTGTGGAATATTTGCTGGGGTGGTTTTATCCCCCACCTCCTCGTGCAACTTCCCACCTATTAGAAAAATTCCATTCCATTCCCCCCTTCCCCCCCCCTTCATTATACAAAATCTGCTGAAATT
>JAQIXP010002409.1:0-15177 GCA_034700285.1 Proteroiulus fuscus
GTATCAAAAATAGGCAAATCATTTGTAGAAAATTCCACCGCCATTCACCGCCTCTTGCCATGATCGTCTTCTCTATAACGAAATGGCATGGTCTATAGGCCTTAATCAAAAGCAGGCTCTCCTATTTTGATTCATTGTTTTGTTGAACGGACTATGTAGTGTTAAATTAGGTCTGCTTTAACCTTTATCTTCTGATCTATTCCAGCGTATTCTTTTTTATAAACTGAACGACAATTGGAAAGTAATTAATTTAGTACCATGAAATTGACTGCTATTTTTAATGTCCTTTATTCAATACGCATTTTAAATCAAAGTTGATTATTGCGGGTCATTTCATTGGGATTTCAGGAAGCATTAAATAAATTGAAATTCAGCCAACGTTTGTTTTAACATCCTAAAAGCATTTATTTGCATTGAATAATACCCAAATGTGTCTAGTTTACCGCTAGACTGCACCTCAATTCTTATTGCAATCCGGCATAGTTTTGGAACATTATACCCGATTCCCACGCTTAATACACATCCTATATGGTCAAATGCGCTGAGTGAATACGTGGTGGTCATTTCACTCTTTTTTTTTGTTTACCTCACTTGCCATGGCCTATGGCCGTGACTCATTTTTTTTTGCCACTCCGGAAACCAGGAATTAATAATCTACAATGCCCTTCCTATTTTTATATCCCACAAATTCCTGCAATAGGTCTAAAATAATACAGGCCAAGGCTTATCTATGCAAAACTTGAAAGGGTAAACTCGAAGCCTGCAACTTCTGGAATTTCTGGAACATCAACATCATTTCGATGACTTAATTCAGAAGTAGCAAATAAGCCAATTTGTCAAATATGAGATAATTTGTACCATTGTGATCCTGGAAGTGTCCTTATTGAACCTAAAGTTACAGAAATTAATGTAACCAATAATTGTTAAAGTTACAGAAGTGAACAGTAGTGACTATCCAACAAGATATCATTCCAAACTTACACGTAGGCCTATACAAGTAGTGAATGGTACCATTCGTTAGTTTTATCTTTTAAAAATCTCTCAATACATGGATTTTTTAAAATAGGCTACAAGTAGCGAACTGACAATTTTCGCTCATTTTTTTAAAATTCTTTTTATATTCAATAGGCAATCTAATGGATGTGCACATTCGCTACTTTACACTTTAATTTATTTCGCTTTCCTGCAAACTATCAAAGTCAAACTAGCGAATGGGCATTTTTAAGCCTTTTATATCTCGAATTACTTAATTAATTTACTGATTTAATGATTTAACAAAAATGAGCCCATTCCCTATATAATCAGTTCACCAAATTTCAGCCTTTTAACATTGTTTATTTTCAAGTTATACCTTTTTTCCATAAAATCGCTATTATCTCAAAAGCAACTTTTGGCTTATTCGCTACTTCTGAATTGATCCATCGATGTGTTCAGGATGTAATCCAAATACTCGCTGTTTTTGGTCGCCATGCCTACATGAAATTCGTCCTGAAAATAGTTTCTTTTTCGTCGAATTGCTAAAACTCTTTCAGTGGGGATATCCATCCAGGGTTAAAAGTTAACCCATGGTGTTTGTGCTAAACCTCAACTCAAGTCAATAGGATTTTTTACTAACCCTCAACTTAACCCGAGGTTTTAATTTAAACCCAGAATGGATCTCCCCACTGTTAATATTATAAGTGATCTCCAGCTTGTCGGAAGCCTTTGTTGGTAAAATTTTTCGATTTGCCAGTTGCCCCTTTCATTGTTTGCTTTGGCACGTCGTGCTGCTTTTATTTGCTATTAAAAGTTTGTTACGAAATTCGCATGCTAAAAGTTCGATCTGGGTGCTGACAGGCAGACCCTCTGCAGGAATTTTAATCATTTTCCATCTCGCCCATAACCTGCAGTGTGCGAACAAGATAATTTCGTGTACGCTGATATCAATCATCATCGCAAATTTCAAGGTTTCAACGTAACCTGCAAGATTAAACTGTTCTTTTTAGGCATGTGATAAAGGCTGAAGCCGTAAGTGTCTGTCTGGAAACCCGTTTCACACTTGCCCTTCCTTAAAGATCTAGGCCTATAACTATGTCTTGTGCTGCTTTTATAATGGCCTTACCTTGACGGAAATGAGCATCTTATACCCATTGTGTGATATGACGTGAACTCCTCCTCCCCCTTAAGTTCCTTAATTTTTTTCTGTAATTTTTTTTGTTATCGGAGCAGTCATAAGGCTACATTACAAGTGCACTTCCTTGTGTAGATATTATCTAATCCTTATTAATCTTTAAAAAAAAGTTGTAATTTTTGTTCGTTAATTGCAGTGTAGGCCTATACATATGAAATTATTAGAATAATTCCCTATTATGCAGTTTTTGCCCAATTTTGATTTGGTAATTATAACGGTTTTGAGTTTTAAAGTCTAAAAACATGAAGAGTTTGTCACTATTTAGAAACATAGCAATTAATGTTTAAGTTCTGTTTACTCTTTTAGTTTGAAAATAAATACAATTCATTGCCCTGATCCAAATCAGAATCCTGTTTTTTCTCTCTCGCGTGTTAGGCGATGCAATCAAAGAATGAACTGGAGAATTTTAGCCAAATTTGATAATTCGGATTTTGCTCTTATTTTGAAGTGCTTCTGATTAAGAAAAATTAAAGTGTGACGCTGCCATAACCAGTTCAATAAAAGAAGGAACTGGGGAATGAAAATGGACCAATTAAGTAAGATGTAGAACCCAATTAAAGCATGTTATTTAAAGCAGGCAGTGATAGGCCTACTAACCAAAACCAAATCTCGTTTTTCGTGTGCTTGCATTTGTCTAACATAAGAGTGGACTGGAGAATTCTAGTATTTCTACATACTCGTTTGTACGCATAGGGCCTATAGGCCTACAAAATTGTCTTCAGAATTTGGCTCAAGACTTTATGGAATAATACACATTCTCGATAAAAATTTGTTTAATATATTATAAACGTTAGGTTGCTAGGCTATATTCTTTTCTACAAAAGCATAAATTGAAGAATTCAAATGGATCAATCAGAAAGAAGGCGGTTTTCGATTGGTTATTTCAGAAGCGTGAAGCCCATTTAGGTCCATCGCTGTGCAGGCCTACTAAATTCATAAAAAGTATCGCTGGTTGTCTAATAACATTTCATTCATTTGTTGAACTTGTTGGCTTGTAAGTATTTCAAAACTAAAATGGCTGTCAAACATGCAGAGACCAGGTATATACAAGCCTGCTATAGCCTACCAGGTTAATAAAATTTAAACTTATCTAAGTTGCATGTTCTGCCTTGAAATATTATAAGCTTCTGTTTGGCAGGGCAAAACTCTTTTAAAATTAATATTTTTGTTAATATAGGATACTTTAATTGCTTTCTCGTTAATCAATTTTGCTCTTGATTAATAATTAATTCACTGATACTTTCAACCCATAAATCCAATCTTAAATGGGGTGATCTGCCAACTTAAAACTTAATAACCATCATGTATCTGATTGTATAGACAAAGATTAGCATGCAGACAACCTTGATTAGGCTATTATTTATGTATTATGCGAGGTGTAAAAACATTGACAGCATCCATTTGTTCTGCCAAATCTTAAGTAGGCCTAAGTTAACAATTGTAGGCCTATTTTGTTGATTTGATTTGTATTTATTGCTGCATGTACTATTGGTTTTATAGTTTACTGCCCAATATATACACTTGATCAATTTAATAAATTTACTTTTAGGATAAAACATTAACAGTGTTTTGGTCTATAAATTTTATCTTCATTCGCCATTAATTTGCAAACCAAGACAATTTTGGATGTTTCTGTAGAAATTTAGGTGTATTAAACGCGTTTGTTTTTGTTAAGAACCAGTTACTGGAAAATAATTGTCCAATAAATTTTTAACTATTTGGTTATTTTGTGTGGAAAAACGTGAAAAGGCTAGGGTTAGTGTAAAATAGCACGCATTTTAAAAAATTCATGGCTGTATTAAAATGGGTCCCCATTAAAAAAATAGACCTACTAGTTTATTTTAGTGCTGAAGTTAAAATAAAACTGGGGTCGATGCCGTTGCTAGCCTTGGGAAAAGCTAAGATAGTATCATGCAGCGTTGTTATAACTGCGATTTCATATACTTATTCAATATTCTATACATGGCATTTTAAGCAAATGAATAGCTCTTTTTTTATCCTCTTTTTACCCCTGGAAGAAATCGTGTTTTGAATTCCGATCATTGACCGTGATTTCAAGCGAAATTCTTCTGTGTTTTTAGTAGATGTCATTCTGCTTTTCTCTGATTTCATGTGTAAAAAAACTGGGCTCGGGTATGCTTTTCATTTCTATGACTTCACACTTACAATTTCCAAGTTGTTGTTTTTTTAGCCGTATCTCCTATTTCGTTTTCGTGTTGACATACTCTTGGTCAGTCATGCCTTCAGTTACACAATGGAGGGAGGTCGAGGCCAGGTACACACTTTTCAGGTGTAAAGTTCCTTCACATTTTCTACACCTTTGCCCTTTTTGTCAAGCCAAAAAGTGTCTTTTGTTTGTATCATTTTTTTTTTAAGAAAATGGTTCTATAGGCCTATAAAAAAAGACAACAAGGAAATTACAATTATAGGGGTCACAGATGTATATATTTAGAATTTGGCAAAGTTTCTATATTTTACCCATTATTTATATCTTCCTTCATTCATTTTATGCCATTAAAGCCTAACTATATATGCCTAACCAGAAATGGCACCATTGAGCAGAGGTAGTTTTCAATGTTAGTCAGGAGAATTGATGAGGCTTGAGCCTCCATCAGGCTTTAAATTTAGTATCCCTTCCCCTCTCTTCCCCCCCCCCCCCCGTTCCATCTCATTTCGGGGATTGAAACATATATTTGACACAACTTATTGAAGGCTAGGTAAACTATTGATACATGAATCTAATCCAATTGTTTAATTTAATTTTTTAAGTTTAAAAAAGGTTGCCAATAAATGTAATAAGAGTATAAATATAAGCATTACAAAAATAATATTAAAATTGTACTTTCATGCGGCGAACATTTCCATAGTAACGTCTTATAAGACCCTCGAAATGTCCTATATTTCCTATATAGGACAGCAAACATGAAAATCTCGAGAGTGGCTAGGCATGCAATTAATTTCAAATCAATTCTTGTCAGGGAGGCAGAAAAAGTTACGCGGATATGCAATTAATTTGTTGTTTTTCAATAATTTCAGATGCAAAAGTGCCATCTGCTCAGATAGCCGAGATAGTGGTTACATCAGCCTGCCTTCCAAATCCCAGCCCAGACGTCTGTCCACCGGAGAAAGTTGGACATCCAGAAGCCATTCGGAACAAGCTCGGGAACTGACCCTCGGCCGTTACTCTTCTACGGACTCTTTGAGCAGTTACTCCAGTAGCACCAGCAGGTATCCGCCCACTGCCAAGGTGGTCAGTGCCAAGTCCACACCTTCGTTAAGCCAACATCAGGATGGCAGGCTAGAAGCTGCTCCAGCTCTGGCTCCTAGCAATTCGCTCACGGGATCCATGAGCAGTTCCCGTTCCACGCCAAACCTAGACAACGAAGACGAAGACGCCATGGTCAGCCGCAAGTTTAAGAAAGCCTCGGTTTACGAGGCCCTGGCCAACAAATCGGGACTGGACTTTGCCCCTACCATACAAGGTCGGCAACAATGGGAGCAGAAGGAGAGGAGGGATGGATCCTTCATTGTCCAACATCAGAGGTCCTCATCGACTTCCAGTTGCCAATCCTACCACAGTCGACAAGCTTCTGGTCAATCCACAGCTTCTGATTGTACTTCCTCGTCTGGGAATAGCCAGTCCGGCCACAGCAGACAGGTTTCTGGACACTCGTCCTATTCGGAGGATGAAAGCAGGGTTGTGAGTTGCCAGCACAGTTCGGACTTCACTTACCACAGCAGGAATGGTGGTCACGTGAGCCTGCCAACTTTTCCTGCCAACAGTTTTCTGCCGCCAGAGGGCCTAGTAATGGAAGATTTCCATAAAAACCATTGGGCCAGAAGTCAACCGGAGCTTGACCACTTGCCACCTAGTCCTGGCAGTCCTCCACCGCCTGCTCCTCCGGTAAGAGACGGGTCCAGCTTGAAGTACATGAAGTATGGGTCTGACCATCACGAAAAGTATCCGTCTTGGCCTGTGGGACAGTCGGATGGTGGGCAGAGGTCGAGGCAGTGGACGGACGGAGCGAATGAGACAGCCAAAGATAAGGCCATAGCCGCATACCTTCGTCCGAAAAAGTATTCCCAAACGTGTTTTACACAACAGCTCAAAACGGTTGTGGAAAATGCTGAGAAAATCGGACTGGAGGATCCTCGGTTCATTTCTGCCCTCCAAGGACAGTATTTTAGCCATTTGGGAAATCCACCGTCCGATAAGAACCTGATGGAAAGATCAGTCAGCTACGAATTCGATACATTGGGTAAAACAGAACCTTACGACCGTGAATTTTCCTATAGAGAATACAAGGTGCATTCCCCTCCGGAGCGAGATGTAACCCCAGAAAAACAGCGAAATCACAGGAGGGAGGAAGGGACCCTGCATAACGAGTCAGGTGAACATGGCAACGCGCGGCAGACGGCGACCAATTCATCGCCACTAAACAACAGCGAGATTTGGTGGTCTGCCGAAGCCCAATATTCCTCGGACAATACACTGGTTCTGAGTGCCAGCGACGAAAGTCAAGATACCCCGATGCTGGATCGTTTGCGACTGGAGAGCAGTCGCTGGTCAGGTGACGAAAAAGATGGCCGAGGGAGCAACAATGGTGGCGCCGGAGGTCGCGATAGCATCACGAGTACCACGAGTAGTCAGGAAACCCTCAAGTGGCATGGGTCAAGTAGCGACCTGAGTGTACACAGCGACAAACAGGCGCGACATTCGGTGGAGACGGTGGTGCACAGTGCAAGGGTTCAACCCCCGCAGAGGCACAATTCAGAAAGCGTTCTTTACTATGGTGCGGACGAAGCCTGTGCCATAGCCAGATCGGTGTCAGAGGGCAAGAGGGATAGCCCTCCTAGGCAGAGTTCG
Source organism: Proteroiulus fuscus (assembly GCA_034700285.1). Lineage (NCBI taxonomy): Eukaryota > Metazoa > Arthropoda > Diplopoda > Julida > Blaniulidae > Proteroiulus > Proteroiulus fuscus. The sequence continues at coordinate 7,038 of JAQIXP010002409.1, forward strand.
TACGCGGCAGGGGACAATTCCGATGTGGCCCCGCCGTTACCTCGCAAGACACGCCAATGGTCCGATCAGGTGCAGAAGAACAACTATCTCAACAGAATTCAGATGCAGGTCAGACCCGTGGCTATACCAGCTGATCACAGTGCCAGTGCACCAGGTCTGCGAAATGCAAGTCTGGCTCGGGAGGAAATCCAGCCGCCTCTCAACCCCGAGTTTGCAAAGCCCTTGTCCGTGGCAGAAAGGATACAGGATTTGGAAAGGCAGGCTCGTATCAGGGGAAGTGCCAACAGCCAGAATAACCAGTCCACCCGGCCGTACAGTTCTGCTTCTAAAGGTCAGCAGCGCCAGAAAGTAGCCAATGGTCTCAGCCCTCAGGGACCGACGCAGAACTCCATGCAGAGGGGTCAGTCCACTTCTCCTCCGTCCACAGGTCCGGCTCTCGAGACTAGAATGGCTTATCTCGACCCAGAGAAAAAGCACAAGGTTTCCGACCCAGAACTAAAGGCCATCCAGAAGCAGGCCGTGTGGTCATTTTTCGAGCGGCAGACTGGAATATCAGCACATGGTCGATCCAACAGTAAAGAGAGCCTGCAGTTTCTCTCTCGAAGGATGGCGCAATCTCTGCCGAGAGATTACATGCAGGAGTTTAAACGGCTTCAGCAAATGCAGCAAAACGAAGACAGGAAAAACCAAGGACCTGTGACAGCAGTTCCCGGAGCAGCGATGAGCCAGGCAAGCAAGCACCAGTCAGCAGTTGAGAATGGTCATGTGGACAAACGAGAAAGTAGTAACGATGTTGGACTGCCGAAGATGTACCACCAGTCAAACGGATCATCTCCAAGCAGATCTTCGAGCCGAAATCCTCAAAGGCAAAGCAAGGGCTCACGATCCTCCAATGTGTCGTCAACATCATCTTCCTCGTCGTCGTCGTCTTCGGGATCTTCACCGACGACTCCAATCGCCTCTTCGTCGCCTACATCGCAGCTTTCCAGACTGAATAATGTTTGCTACAATACGAGTACGCAAAATAGTTCGGATGTAACAACAGCAGCAGCAGAACAGTCTTCTTGTCGGAGTTCCATTAGTGTTCCTGGTGTTCCCAAAGCTGTGGCGCAAGAGGTGAGGAACAACAGTTCTTTCTTGTTTTACTAAAGTAACTTGAAAAAGCTTAAAATTTCAGAATAGCCCAAACTGTAATTCAATTAGGTTGTATGTTTTAGTGAAAACAGGATACTACTGGGATTGTCAAGGGATTTTTGCAAATCAGGTGAAAGATGGGATTGTCAGAGGAGTTCTGTATAATTAAGTGAAAGAGAAATCCTGGGATTGTGAGGGGATTATTGTAGGCCTATACATAGTGTTGGGAATTTGTGAATTTCTGGAAAATTGTCAGTGGATTTTTGAATATATTTGGAGAATCGTGGAATATTTGTTCGAAAAAAGTATTTTTAGGGGATTTTTGTATACGTAGATATTAGTGCCTGAGAATGTTAGGGTCCCGAATTTGGAAATTTTCGGCGAAGTTAATAGAATCCAATCGGGGAAAGTCAGGGAAATTTTCATTGCAACTTTCGTGGGATCCAAGTTACAATGAGCTGTATAAAAATGTCGTGTGACTGACGTCTTAACTTCTTAGTGCCAACTTTTTTATAGTCTTTTCATGCCTCATATACGTTGCATCCGTTTGGAAAGCTTTCAATAAAAGAACAGTCCTGGTAAAAGGGGATTTGCCGTATTTAGCCCAGTCGTATCCAGACTTCTGACGAATACGATTCAGCCCTAGCAATGTGGTGCATTATGAGATGCGGCCATTGTTTATGACTTTCTTTATAGTTTTAACTTGAGATCAAGTATTTTTAAGTGATATGATATTTGCTCTCCTGTTTCTCGAGGTAATTTACACCCAAAACTTTAAACAGAATGGCAAAATAATTTAGAAAACGTTTACTGAGATGTTTTATTTTTCCAGCATCAGTGAATGAATCAAACCTGATTTACATTTTTTTTACTCCTCACATATAGAATGTCAGAAATAAACGTCAAGATGTTACATCTCTGTTGAAACAATCACCGACAAGAGACATCACTTCCAAAGTGTCATCGCCTCCAAACACCAGGTAGGGAAAAAATATCTGATTTGTGGAGAAAGTGATACTTTATAGGCTTACGTTGTAGAATATTTAAGGAATTTGGTATTGACTTCTAAAGCCGTGGGAAAATCACATTTCTGTTCTGTATTGCCAACATACCAGTTTTTTAAAGAAAAGAATGTACGAAATTTTTATATCAAATTAATTATCAGTAACAAAGGAATGTTATCTTTGCCTAGACAGAGTTGACTCCAGACAATAGGAAAATGGTCAGACAAAGTCAGGTATATTTGTACATTTTTGAATGAAGCCAAACAGCGACTGCTTGTTTTTAATTGTTAAATGCAGTCTGTGAGCAAATTTTTTTCACTTTATTGTCCTGCCTCCTGACCGAAGCAGCTTAAAAGTACCGGTACATCACGAACCGCGTACGTCACAAGAAGCCTGAACAACCAGGAGGCAGGTTCATAAAGTACACTCACGGGCTTATCTGCAGTCCACCTTTAGATTATTTTAATAAAAATAAAATCAGAGAAGGGAAGCTAGTGGTAAGAATGAATCATCAGGCCTGGGAAAGTCAGGGAAATCAGCACCCAAACTTGTTCTATGAGAAAACCACTTTCAATTTTTTTTAGAACTGGGAATTTAAATGAATGATACATTTTCATGTCTTAACATGCTTTCAAGTAAATTGAATTCAATCCAAAATTGCTTTCTTGAATCCATTCTTTTAAATTTCCATATGGTTCAGCATGAAGCAAACATGGTGGGATGGCAACAACACAGGACATTAAGCAATAACATTGTACATACAAATTCAGTGCCGAGAATTCTTGAGATAGGATTACACAACGCACTTGAATGTTTATGAATGATATCAGCTTTCAGCAATGAAGTAGAATGATGGAGTGGAATAAATGTCAGACGAAACCTTGCAAAATGTGGCCGTGAACTCGAATTTCTTGGAGTTAAACAATAATCACCATTATGTCAGAATATAAAAATGGTAGTTGCAGACTTTGTCAAGATTTTATTTATTTCTTGGGCAAATTTACATTGAAACTCTATTACTGTAGTATGCTAGTGAGATCAATTTCTTAGGTCCTGGTTGTTGCAATTGAAACCAATGTTAAAATAATGAAAATTTAATTCCTTTAACAATTCTCTAACAATCTTTAATTTAAATGCCATTTTTAATAAATATAGTTACAATAATAATATAATTTTAAATATGCAATATAAAGGACTGTTTTTTCGTTTGTTTTTCAGCGAGGATCTAAAGGACATAAAGGTTAGTGGATCGCAGGACCAAAGAGAACAGTTAGTGATCGATGCAGAAGTGAAACTTACCAGTTTAGTCAAAACCTCGTCAACCCGGGAACTCAGGAATTCTGGAGGTCAAACGTGTGATTCTCTCCCATGCAATGTCCCGTGTGAACAGACCCCTACCAAATCTGTTAACAGAAGTGAATCGTCGGCAGTTTCCTCGAAAGATCCAAGTCATTCCTCCTTGCCCAATTCCAAAGGCGATTCTGGTGCAGAACCTAGTCCCATCGAGGATTCCTACGCCCCGGCTACAGAATGTGTTGAGGATGTGGAGTTGCGCAAAATCGAAGAATCGGCCAAGGTTCTGCGCAATCTACTTCCGAGTGGATCTTCTGGTACGTACACGCCACGAACGCATCGCAGGCTGTTCTTGAATCCAGATGGACTTCGAACTAGTCCGAGTCCGAGCATCAGTTGTCCGAGCCTCAGCTCTAGGTGCTCCACACCGGATCTTCCACTGCCCCCGCCTCCCAAGACCACAGATTTGGAACTGTTGATTAACGACGAACCACTTCCTCCGCCACCGTCGCTCAACGAAATGGACCATGCCCTTGCCGAACTACAGACTAAGTCACCGTCACCAAATGGAATGACCCGTGGGTAAGTGAAGCCAACTTTTATATTTTTAAATATTTACATCTGTTATTTCAGATTGCATTATACCATGTTCAACGAAAAAGTAAAATGGAGAACTTTAAGAGAGAGATTACAGAAATGTAATAGAAATAAAAATAATTTTTCATTTTTGGGGGAAAGTGCAGAAGTGCAGAAATGAAAATAGAATGCAAAAATAGTAGGAATACTAAAAATGGTAGGCATCTGAGCTACTTTCAATTTTTGGAAAAATTTATAAAAAACAACCTGAACTATAGTATGGAGTCAAATGTGAGAATTTTTGAAAACTCAATTTCAATGTTCCTATAAATTATATAATAATTATAAATACTGAAATTTCAAAACATAATTTTTTTATAATAAATAGCCAACATAATACCGTAATATAATTTTAAATCAATATTGCAGTCACTTTTATTAATTAGTAGGGATGGTTTATATGCATGTGGTAATTTTATTCAAAAAATCTGATGTTTTAATAACAAAGCTAGTCATGCAATATTCATGGGTAATATAATTTTGACTGCCTGAATTGCAAAAATAACAATCATGTTATAAATCTTAGAGTAATTAGTGCAAATTTAAAAATGATTAAATTCAGATATTTCACTTTCTACATGAATGCCAGAAAAAAATGGGTTCGCGATGGTTTATCCTGCCATGCCATTATGCTTCAACTATTTATGCTTAAAACTTAGGCTTACAAGTCCATCTATTTTCTTTTATAAAAAAAGTTACATGCTACAATAGGCGTTTTCGCACTTCCAAGCAATTATTATTGAACGATCGAGGTCGATGAGTATAGTTCTATAGCTCGAGGATGAAAGTATAGGATTGGATATACCTGGTGTATTCTAACCTTTGATTAGAAAGGAATTTTTTAAAACAAGACTAGGTGTATTAAATGGGTATGGTGAGAGAAGCAGAAAAATGTTTCAAGAGAGGAAAGAGTTGATGATGATGATGAGACAAAAAAAGTGTAGGAAAAACTTGAACTGCTCGAAGTAGTTAACTTTTTTTATTCTTTTTTTTTTTTTTTTACTCAGTTTAACTCTCAGTAACTTTTACCTGAAATCAGGGCGGTAGTTTACCTGGCTTTGTTGCCATGGTTTCCGAGTTGAATGGCTGCTTTTCCTGAGCTGCTTGTTCATGTACTAGTGAAACTGGTTTGACTTTCATGCAAAATAGTATTAGCAGTTCCTGACTGTAATTAACTTATTTTGCATAGCCAAACATTGAAAGTTGAAATTGCATGCGGAGGTAATCTTGAAGTACTCGTGTCTTGACCAATGGCTACTTAATTCGAGCTCATCCCAGTGATGGATCAGGTGTCCATCGGCCTACCCTGCTTCTTGTCTATAGGTTATTGACTTTGGGAATTTTTTATTCTTAGAAAATTGAACCGATTGGGTATCGAATTTCGCCCAGTAGGCCTACTTGTGGGAACAATGGAATTTTTTTCCTTATTATTTTAAGAAATTTTTGCTTTTTAATTCTAGCTGGTTTTTATTCCAAATTTTCTGTGCGCTGAGAATTCTTAGATCCAATCCTTCTTATAAACTTTTCAGAATTATGAGTGGACTGAAGGCTTCAAATTGACTATTTTTTCTGACAAGTAACATGAATACTGGGCCAGGGGCGGATACAGGATTTTGCTAAGGGATGGGGGTAATCGTATATTACATTGGAGGAGAAAGATTTATCTAGATACTGGTCAACAATTTTTGCTGGCTAGGGGGCGGGGGGAAATTACCCCTATTGTTTCCCCTACCTGTATCCACCTTTATACCTGACAGTTGCATAGCTGGCTTACTGTGTAGTTAGTCATATATTAGAAGTATAACTATTTGTTCCTTTCCAGTTCACTGTTTTCATGAACAGACTACAGTCGTTATTCTCGGCAGAACCTTATTGTTGGACATACCCAATGCTTCCAGTCTAGTGCTGGTTTGGAACCATGCAGCAGTAGTACTCATTGGTGAAAATAAGAAGAAAATAGAGAATTTAAACTAACCAATCAGGAAGTAGAGTCTGATTTCGAATACTGGCATTTGGAATGCTCCTCATTCTTATCCACTTTGCAATTAGTCGTAAATCGGACAAGAGTAATTAAGCAGAATAACGATGATTGGTTCACTTTCAGTTCATTCTTAGTTTGAAGTTTTTGAACAGGGGCAGGGCATACTCTCTTGCTCAAATTCCAAAAATCATAAATAAATCATAAATCCAAGTTCATGCAAATTTTTTTTGTGTGCATGGGCGAATTTTAAAAAATGTTGTCCTATGAGGCCCATATTCTAATGCCCACCAGTGTTCCAGTGACCTCATCCTTTGTCATTTCTTCCTACGGACTCGCATGATGTCCAGTGTCCAAGAACTCTTCAGTGGTTATCTCAGGTCGAGCGTATTATTTATTTTGGGAATTTTTTTGGGCCCACGCTCGTAACATTCCGCCTGCAACTTGGCAACAATTTTTTTTTTGTCCTCGAAGCAATTTTGCTTGACCCCCATAATAACCTCTGCCAGGTATTCGGTTTTTTGGCAAAGGGGCAAAGCTTTATTCGTTCCGTAGACGTGTGTGAAGCTGGCAGGAAGTCATAACGGGTGGGTGTTATAGCCATTGTTATTCACACTAGGTATTCTCTTTGAAGATTTGACACTGAAATGATGAGTTGCTAATAACTGCTTTTGCTGGCTGGATCCCATTTTAAATTTTCTATGGGAACATTATTCTTCAAATTGAAAGGTTTCTCCTCTGGACGATGTACAGAACGTCATCCTAATGTAGTTCCTTGGTGCATGGAGACCGTGTGATTTCCGCTTTTATAGAGATGTCACTGATCTTGTTGAGGGACATTACGCTCAATTATTTTTGCAATAATTTTTTTCCACTTTCTGTACATTGTGCATTAGGATATTTTAAGACTCATGGATTCGAGTCAGTTTTGACCTCTAATAAAGGTGTCTTTGGTGGACGTAAAATGACAATGGGACATGTGGCAGATGTGAAATATGTAAGATTTGAATATTAAAAAACCAGCGTGGGAGGTGGGAGAAAATAGGCAGACTGGGTGAAAAATGTGAAGGCATTTTGAAGGATCTAGCGAATTTCTTTTAAAGGGAAAGTACCACTTTGAAAGAAGTTGGTTGTAGGAGGGACCTCTCCCCCCCCCCCCCATCCCCAAATGTTCAAAATCAAACTAGAAAAAAATGGTGAAATATGCAATGGTGGTGATTTTTAGCTCATTTTTGAGTGTTTTTGTTCCAAAAAAATCGCCTGCGGCGCCATTTTGGTTAATTTTTCCAAAAATGTATAGAAACTATTTTTTGCCTATGGCCAAAAATTTTGGAACATTTTTATGGGTAAATATGCAATTCTGGTGATTTATAGCCTATTTTTGAGTGTTTTTGATCCAGAAAATATCGCCGGTGGCGCAATTTTGTGTCAATTTTTTCAATAATGTATAGAAACTTTAATTTTTGCCTATGGACAAAACTGGTGTGGCCCTGACCATGCTCTCCCCTCCCCCCCAAACCAAAGTCTGGATCCGCTCCTGGAAAGGTATGCAAATTGCAATTGGATTTGTGCCAACCGGTCAATAAATAATGGATGGATTGCTGAAGTCTGGAATAGTGACTTAAGCTGGGAATAAACTTCCAAATAACATGTCTTTTCGAAGTATAAATTCCCAGCTTAAATCACTATTCCAGACTGCAGCAATCTACCCATAAATGTCCTGAATACTTGAATTTGGATGAAAATGCAAAGCCCAAATAGGCACCATTTTACTGACTGTGTGTAGCGCCCTCTACTGGATAAAAGGCATTAGCTATCATGAACACGTAGATATGCATGTCCTAGAGGGTGCAACCAAATTTTCGTGTTGGCTGAAATCTATGGAATAATGGATAATTTTTTTTCAATATTATAAACTGCTGCAATTATATTATTGTCACAGTCATGCATCTATTAAGTGTGAACAACTTTAATATCACTTGTTACAAAGTGGGACTTTCCCTTTAAAAAAAATGGTGAAGGGGGAGGCTCAAGTGCTTATAACTTTTTTTATTCATAACCTGAAGTGGTCATAACTTTTGGACGACCACTATTT
>JAQIXP010002410.1:0-15174 GCA_034700285.1 Proteroiulus fuscus
CGAAATATGGAGGATGGGCTAAATTTCGAAGATGGGCTATCTTTTCACACTTTTTGAAATTTTCCTGGGCGAAATATTGAGACTGGGCTAAAACTCGGGATGGGCGTTTTTTAGATTTACGGTATGCTACATGTGCATTTTCCTGCCATTTTGTTTTGGTGATTAGCGGAACAAGCAGACAATATGCACAAACATTAACATTAAACATTATAGCAGATGGTCCTTTGCTAAATTTGTTGCTGGACAAAAGAATCTGATGACCTGTTTGTCAGTGAAAGGTCACACTAGGAATGTCATAAAATAAGAAGCAGAGTTTGAAATTGTTCTGGGGATTATTATAATTAAACATTTTGAACCTTTGCATGTTAAAATTTATGACTTTTGCAGGCTAGTTTTTGTTTAAATATATGGCATTGTGAGGACTAAAATACCCAGATACCTCACATTGTCAGCTCTTCCTTTAATATCAGCTTCGTATGGCAAAAAGATAAACTGAACGACGAGGCACAAAATAAGATTAAAGCGAAGACAGAATTGCAGAGCTCAACTTTTATAAAATCAAAATCTTCTAAAAGCTCCAAGTGACCAAAAGAAATGCGCACTAATCAATAAATACTGAACATGAAGTGTGCTGGTGCTCGTTATTAGCTAACACAACAAACGATAAAATATGCCGGCCCCTGTTACGATATTACAGCAAGGACAAACTAATACAATAGTAGACAAAATACAACTATTGAGAAAATGGCCCAAATAATTGAGCAGATTGTAGGAATTTTTCAAATTTATGAATGAAATGAAAATGCAAATAAATCCTTCGTCAAAGGATAAACCAATGTCCTTTACAGAGAAGCACAAAAAAGGGTCACACAACTTGAATTGTGGTGGTAATACAGTACAATACCAATGAAAAATAAAATGGACGCTAAAGGGATCTTTTAAAAAAAAATTAAAACGACTATACTTAAATCACAAGTTGACGTAAAGAAACCCTTAATGATAAAAAAGAAAGCAACCATTGCAGCAGGAAGAAGACAACACTCGCTTGTATTGGTAAATGGTTTTGAAAACTGTTTCAAGGAAACCAGGCTAACATAGTCTTATACTAATATTCGTAATTAAGCTGTAGCGCTACCTTCCATTTTTTGTTCCCCTTCATCTTTTTTATCCTTCTTTCCATCAGCAACTGCAAAGCAAACATTTTAGTAAATTACAAATCAAGAATTTATAAAGTAGAAAAATGATCTGAAATGAACAAAAAACTCATACTAAACAAATGACAGTGTAGTAAAACGTAATATATAGTCACCTTCCCCATCGGGTCCTTCGCCACTGCTCGTATCACGGCGTCGTTTCCGGGTGAAACGACCCTTAACAAACTTAGGAGCAGGTAATGGATCCATTCCCAGCACCTTGTGGATTTGTCGGAATGACAACAAGCGGAGAGCATGCTGAGCACTAGCAGTAATATCTTCTCGCTCCTGGTTTGTCATGTTGGACGATGCATCTGTCGGGTCTTTCTCGCATGGGTCCAACAATCCCGGTCCACCTAGAACGGATCATTAGTCCATTAAATTTCCTGTTTGAGTCTAACCAGGAATATCTCACATTTACATTTTTTTGGCCAGTTCTTTATACAATATTAGATATTTTGATGGTTTCCCAAAAAGACCCAAATCTTAGATTATACACCAATAAACCATTTACATTTTAAATCACAACAACAAAAATATCATGCCTCATACTCAAATGTTTTCTGTCCTATATTTTAGAATATAAAACATTTTTTCACAAAATTCAGGAATATTTTAGGAAATTTTCCCCCAAACTATAGGACTATAGAAATTTTCCATGAAATAAAGACACTATTTTTCAAAAGTATAGTGCTATAGGTATTTTTCTCAAAATATTGGAGGAATATTAGAGGCAATTTTTGACCTATAACTAGGGGAAAAAATGGCCTATCCCCTCCCTACTCCCCCCAATTATATAATTTTAACAGAATTTTTTACTCAATTAATTATAATATTGCAATCAATGACAATCTATTCACAGTTTAGGAAAACCATAAAATTAATGGACAACAGAAAGCAATCATTACTCAAAGTAACCTTTCCTAGTTAGGTGATCTCAACTTTTTAATAAATGGCAAACAAATTTTCTCCTATAACTTCATTTTGTAATTCATTAAAACCCTCATGAAGTTTTATGGAAATAAAAGCATAAAAAAAATAGAAAATTCTGTGAAAAATTAATTGCAAAAATATAGGATATCGGTGACCCCTCAATTCCAGATTTCCATAAACAGACACATTACTGAATGTATAATAGTCGCCATTCAAATATTAAAAGCATAACAATACGATAAATAAAAGTTCAACGAACCAGGCAGCAAAACTCCTGAAGCCATGGCTTCTAAAACGCGTCGCAGTGCATCGCCAGCACTCAACGGAATCCCAGCGCTGCACAAAACTTTCTCCACCAACAATTCCAAAGCCTAAAACGGCGAGTAATTCGGTTAGCAATGAAGTTCAGAGTAAAAGTAGTGCCATAATATCGGACAATGCACTCACCCAATTATTGAGCGGCGTCCAAGTAGGAACACGTTGACAAAGGTCGCGCAATATGCGGATGATTAGAACGCAGGATTGCAATCCGCTGGCCCTAGCCTAACATTGGGGGCACGTAATGCAAAACATTTAATAAGACCGAAAAATGGGCCGGAAAATAAAAATAAAAAAAAGAAATGATAGTCGGTGTACCCACGGGAAGTATGGCCAGGCTGAAAATTTCCTTCCCATTTTATAAATCATTTTTTAATAACGGGGCAAATGACAGCTACGTTGTGGGCAAGGTTGGCACATTTCACCACCCCAAGTGCAGTTTGACAATTACACCACACAAGCAACATGCCTGGGTCCCATAGGTGTGCCTGGGTCACACTACAAATGCCCCTGACCAGCACTCACGAGACCTTTTTTCGCCTCGTGTGAGGGGTGGGCCGGGACAAAATGGTCACACAGTGCCACTTTCCAGCCTCATGTATAATAAATTGATCATCCCCAGCACAGCAAGGGTTGAACGAAAGCTCAAGCGATTGGCAAAACAAAAAAGCCATTTCCTTGCCCCAGGGTTTCTCATCGTTTCATTTTTAAGAATTTGTAACGGCCATTTTAATACATCTATCAATTTCAGCCAAAACAAGGTTTAAAAAAAATTGCACAAAACCGCTGGAATTCTTGGCCCCCGACCAAGACGAAAGCTACGGGACCCCACACCCTTCCCGATGTACTTTTTTATTTTCTCTCTCTGCATTCTTTTATCCAACCTTACTCTAAAGCCTCGTTACGAGCTTGCTTTCAACAACAATTTCCCTTCCACCCACCCATCCTTTCCCCTCTCCCAGAGTCAAAGACACAAAAACCATAAGGCTGAAAAGTAAACTAAAGAGAAATGCGAACCTGGAACCACTTAGCATGACGCAGGGCAGCCAGGGCATCCAGGCATTTTGGCCTATCCAGAACATCCGGTGGGTCTTTAATAGTCACGCTCTCTAAAAGCCAGAGCAGGATGAAGACATGTTGATATAAGTGAGGAATGGGTGTTTGACCAAGAGCAATGAGAGCATTTCACTCCACTTGCCTTTCATTTTTATGTAAAATGCTATTCGGGGGAAGAGCATATATTAAAAATAAAAGTAAATTTTTTTTTGCCAGTTGAAAGTATATATCACATAAAATGCTTTTCCCAAGTAGCCTTACAGCTTTTAGCCCTCACTATACAAACCACCAAGCTTAAATTTAACAAAAGTTTTAACGGTGCACCTGGTACAATCTCAGATGAGCAAATTATAACATTGTATTCTGCACTTACAAAGATTCACGCATAAAAACGAAATCACATACAATTTTGTCACGATTTCCACAGTTTCAGAAGCAAGTCAGTGGGTTTTTGGAAAGCGCAGATGCAATAAAATTTGTACATAGTTTGACCAATAGACCAGGGTGCTTCATTTAAAACGCTCCACCAAAAACGATTTCGATAGTTATTTTACAAAACAAGGTTGTCGATAGATTATGAAAACTTTGTTGCCTGACTTTGTATAGTTTCCTACATTAACATTTCCCCTCATTACCTCCTAATTCACGAGAAATTTCATCCAGATTTTCATTTAAAAAAGGCAATTTTGCCAAACTTTAACAGGGTTCCCACTAATTTTACCAATTGATTTTCCTGACCAAATTCAAAAACAGGCAAAGAAATACAAGAAAAGATACATTAATTCTAGGCAATCCAATGAGTACCACCATGTGGATGTAATTGCATAAGGAGTAGCACTTTTCACCTCATTCTAATTAGATATTTCACAATTATTTCGATTTCTTTCTTTTTCATTTTTTATTCGGCTATTTCCCTGACTTTCCACTTGGTTTTTTTTGCTAAATTCCCTGACTTTCCAGGAGAATGGCAACTTTGTTTACAGATAAGTGACAACCCTGTAGAAGTATAGTAACCTAGGTACCACCCACACAGAATAACCATATAGCCTTAGTTGCCGTGTGCCCTTAAGCCCTATAACCGCATCACCGCCGCCTATACTGGACCGACGTGTTTCTAATCTCCAACGCTTTTCTAACAATTAAACAGAAAGGTTTCTAAACTCATGTTGACAAAAGCATTGCCAACAGCCACGTGATCTGTGTTGCTTAATAAACCCGGCCAATATCCTAAAAGCTTATGCAGAGAAACAATGGCATCTTGTCTTCCTTAAAAATCCAAAATACCTTTGACGATAAAAGGTTTCTCTAACCTAAATGTCCATATAAACGCTTATAGTATTCAATCGTAATGAAATGACTCCTATTTTATGATTATTGTGCCGCGATTTACGAGAACAATTATTTTAAAAATTATTGTCACATTGCCACAAACAGTGGCATTTATTTTCCTCAAGAAAAGACATCATTGTTTGTCTCTAACAGACCTATAACATTCTAAAGCCCTATTAGCTATTGTTGGAGTTTAGAAATGTGTGTAGTCTCATCATTAACATCTTTTTTATAATATATTCTATCATCTGGCAAAATGTTGTTATCAGGATTTCACTTCCCCATCTTCACTTTCACGTTTTGATATTATAACATTTAAATCCCAGCAACACCACTACATTTTAAATATAAAAATGAAAGCCAAGAAACCAGCTCCATGCTCCCGTCCAAAATTGATCAAAAATCCTTCCAAGTCCTCTGCCTTGTACTTTCCCCTCTTCGACACCTAAAAGCCTTAATTGTGCAGCAAATCATTATTAAATCAATGGTTTAGAAAACACAATGGATAGGCATAGTCATTAAACTTTGGTCTTCACGAGTAAAAGGAGTAATTCCAAACTTGACACTCTCCCGAAAAACAAAAGGCCCCCCGTTTGCTCATTAGTTATTAAGAAATCATACAATTTTTTCCAAATAATATAAGGTAAATCTACAGGCTTGCAGTGAGTGAATCCATCAATGCAGGACTAAGGCAGGATTTAGAGGGGACAGAACCTTCCTTCAAATGCAGCTAGATTATCATCTTGTCTGCATGACCTGTTACATCAGTTACATACCACCTTCTTCGGCTGTAGGTTCCCGGACGATCGGTGATGTCAAAGTAATTGTTACAGTGATTTTTGGTTCGGTCATTGTGCAGATATAGATGGACGCCTCGTCAAAATTGCAACGGGATTCGTATTTTTCAGTACAAACCAACTGCAAATAATAGGAATTGCAATTTAATTTATTTTTGTCTCTTTAAGCAAGCCCTTATAAGAATGAATCAAAAAATTTTCAAAATAAACCCCTTTATTTCAAATCTAATTTACTTGAACCAAAAATCGTGATACTTGAAACCAAAATAAAAATTTTCATTGAACAGTGATTTTACAAATCATGTCAAAATGTGGTTTTCAAAGTATGAATTTGTGGTCAAAATCCACACTTGATGGCCTTGTGATTTATTAAATGTTGATATTGCCAAAATCACTGTCTATAATTCGGATTTTACCATGAAATCCCACTTTTCAAGGCACTGTTATTGAATTGATCAGAAATGATTATTTTTTTTGGGAAAAATACACTAGATATAAAAATAATCAGCATTTTTTTCTTTTTCAAATAAACTAGATTATGCTTTGAAAGGGAGGGAATCTCAAATGATTTTCGACTGCCATCAAGACGAAATTTTCGCTTTAGCATATTTTTTTAGATTAAGGAGTTTGCACAAATCTCTCTATTGCAGAAAATTGCAACTTCAAATCTTATTCTGCATCCGCAGCCTCATTTCGTACAAAGTAACTAACTTTGTACAAAAAATTAAATCTCATGCAAAATAATACACACAATTACATTTTGAAATTATCACCATGCAGATCATGTTACTCCAGACTAAAGTCATGTTCTATTTTATAATTCGTTAAATATAGAATTTTCTCAGGAATTTTGTGTGTGCACAAATAGGACATTTCAGTTTTCAATAATTATTCTGCGCACTAACATTTCGGACAGAAACGTGTTCAATATTGCTAACTTCCAGTTAATAAATGATCAAATATTCCTTTTGGGAATCATAGGAGGAGCACTGCGATATGTGACCACACACTTGCTAGGACAAGCTATTATGGGAAATATGGTATTCAATACTGAACTCACATTTAATTGCTCGGGCAAATTTTTGGCTACTTTCATCAAAAGCGCTTTGGTAGGCTTCTCGGCACACAAAACCACCAAATTCACTTCCTTGTCGCCTCTGAGTAGTAAACCCTTGGCTAAAACGCCGACGCGCATCACACCCTTCAGAATACGAGCAGGGCCAGATTCATCGTCCTTGTCCTTCTTTTCCCTGTTGTGATATCAGAAGTATTAGCATTGAACAGGGACACATTTAAAAGCGAAACTGTAATTTTAACTCACTCTTCTTTAGCAGCAACATCTTCAGTCTTGATGGCGACAGTGGAACTAAACACATTTCCAAGCAAAATTGACATTCAACATTCTCCTGATATTAAAGCTTTCCAAGTCGGTAGTATAAAAGTAGAGCAAGCTTAGTAAAACAAAAGACATACATCGTATCCACCAAGAAATCAGAAACTTGCTTCAAAGCCTTTTCTGTATTCGACACAATTCGCTGAACAGCCTGCAATTCATCTTCTTTTGGATAAATCTGCGAGTGTTTAGCCAGCACGTGGCGGTCATCCAACGTATCAGGACGTCGAGGTGGCTAAAAATGAATTCGTCAGTTACCCCAGAGAATTGTACACACATTTGGTAAGTAAAACCTGGTTTCCATGGAAAAACCTTGTGCCAGACAGGGTTCCTACTGAATTTTAAAAGTTCTGTCCATGGCCTTTCCACAATCAAAAAGCATTTTACTACAAAATTTCAAAAAACTTAAATAAAACATATCCTTCATTGGATATTTTTTTTTTTAAATTTGTGAATTATTATACTGTTTAACAATGTTTAAAAAAATGTTTGAATCTTGATCAAATGGCAATTTGTTTTCATTTCATTTTACACGTACTTTGGATTAATACAGTGGCCTTTTTTTTTAAAAAAAAAAAAAAAATGGAAATAACCAAGTTACGCTCACATTGCCTGTCTTCAACATTATCTAGTTCAGTGGCTCGCAAATTTATTTGAGAACGCTCACAATATCGTAATCAGTCAAATAAAAGGCCAGTTTATTATGTCACAATCACTTTTGCTGCACGGCATATAAGAGGGCAATAATCTGCTTATATGTATTCAAATGGGCTAGAAGCTGGTAACTTAATTTGCAAAATTTAATTATCGGTACTCTTGTACCAGTAACAATTCAATTCAAATTACTCAATAGCGAGCTTACATTTTCATCCAATTTTTCTACATTTACAATATTTTCAAGCGGTTTTTCCAGATTGTAATAAATTTATTTTTTCTATGGAAGGTATGCCATTTATTGGAGGGTGCTGTATACTAAACGGCGTCTTATTAGAATAAATACGGTACATATTTAGGCAGTTAATTAAAAGGGATTCGTGACCAACTAACTATTCAAAATTATTTTAGGTCTGTGTTAAGGTATTTAAATGTTTTTAAGAAACTTTTTAATGGCATTTTGTGCCCTCTAGTTGGCCTTTTTATTCAGTACATTATGACGCAAAGTTTTCTGTCATTCCACAACTAAATGCTGATTTTACAGCAGCTGCGACGTTTGATGAAGCAAACAGTTGGAAGATTGACCATAAGGTATCGAAAAAATGAGGCGTCTGTTATAGATGTCACGCCACCATTAAGCATTTTAACGAAATAGGGTGTCTATCCAATTACCACATTCAAATTTCCTGAATTTCCCTGACATTTCCAAACCTTTTAGTAGATACCTATAACGAACTAAGATTCCACAATGAAATTGAAGCTGCTAACGACATCAATGATCATAGGGATGCACGCTTTTACCTATTAAGAAAGTTTTCAAAGGAATTTAACAACCCTTGCAGCACAGTCTAAATACTAATCTGATGCTAAGCACCCCATGATGCAAGCCCACAACTAGCATAACTTTTGTCTGACGTTTTCAACAAGCTAAGGTTTGTTGTGGTGCATGTGTGCACATTAAATTTAATGGGCAATGCAAGTAACAATGCCCAACTTTAGACAGTATAGTTCACTGTAGTGCAGAGTCTGCAGGCCTTGGGGAAAAATAAAGATGGTAACAGGGAAGGACTGAGTTTTCAGTGAAACTGCACCATCATTCGCCAGAAGGGAGTATGGAAAGCCAAGAAAACCATACTAAAGGAAGCTGACATTGGGAAGAGAACCCAGATCTTCAAAATGCCCGGTGAGAGTAGTAATCAACCAACCAGGATCGATAGGTTTGTTTTGGTATAAGCATTTCCACTATGCTTATGAAAAAAGCAGACAATGCTAAATAAACTCTTTCACCACCCTTTAACTATAGTAAAACCAAGCAAAAGAACAGTTCATATCCCTCTATTGGTGAGGAGTTGAACTACAAAGACACCTGATGTATGCCTTCTCACCAAGTTTTCTGTCAAGGGTATCCATACGCAAGTGTAATTATAATAGTCAAGTGCTTAACGCCATTTTTTAGGGACTTTTTCATGGAGTAGGCTAATAATGTGTTTGGTGCAATTTGTCAAAATATAGAATGTTTACTTTACGGTTGCTCTTAATAGATGACACTGGTGCTCGCCTATTTTTTGTTTGGCTTCACTACACCAAATGGTCAACACAATTTTTAATTCCTATATTTGCAGTACTCGAATCAAACCTTAAAATTTATTTTCAAGGTTTCAATTTGAAGGAAACGGACTAACCTTGAAAAGATGGCTACCCCCCTTCGAACCAGAAAAAAATAACAGCAGCAATTCAAGCTCACCATCGGTGGTCCGCTTGGTCCTCCAGGTCCGGGAAACGGTCCTCGCATCATTTGCTGCGGCGGCATGCCTCTTCCATCCCTACCAAAACGACGGTACCATTCATAATATTCCATCTCTTCTTCATAATGCCTCGCTTCCTCCCAATAAAGCCTTTCTTCTTCCTCCATCATTCTGCCCAACAATGGCACTCCAAGCATTTTAAATGCGCCTCAACTAGCTTCCCCTAGCGCATCCCCAGAGGAAACTGAAAAGTGAACGTACCTCATTTCCTCGCGCCAACGTTCCTCATCCCGGCGACGGAAAAACTCGTCTTTCATCTGCTGCCGACGCATCTTTTCTTCCTGAATCTTGCGCTGGCGAAGACTCGGCTTGATGTCCACCACTAATTCTGGGTTCACTTTTTTCTGAAAAATCACGACAAGTTTATACAAGTTCCTTCTCCAATACTAAAAATACAATGACTGACAGATTACCTTGTATTGCAGCCTATGACGACGACCCTTCATATGCATTTCCTTGGCATTTGGATCATTAAAACGACATTCACACAATTTACATTGAAAACTGACCACCTTGCCTTCTTCGTTTTTGATTTCTTCAATGTAGTCTTGACCTGGTTATTATATACAAAAATTGCACAAACTTACACATTGGAATAAAAAATTTGGCAAAAAACTCCAGGGGCCGTCCATAAAAAACACCCGGGCTCAAGGAGTGGTGAGAGTAGCAAGAGGTTAACAAGAAATGGACAAAACGTGACAAAGTGAAAGTGAGAGGTGTCACCACGCAATTCAAAAGCATACAATATCCTTTAACACACTAAAATTGCCCAATCTACCCCTTTCTGGAAGCCATTTTATTTTTTAGTTATTTTCAGAAACCCCTTACCAAAAAATAATCTTGATTATTTTAATATTATAAAAATCTCGATTATTTACATATCTAGTTTACTTGGCCCAAAAGTTGAGATATTTTAAACCCAAATACACATTTTTGTGGAAATGTAATTTTAGAAATAATGATATTGCCAAATATGAGTTTCGAAGATTTTTTGAGGAAGTCCAGATTGTCATGTGATTTAATATATTTGTAAGAGACATTACTGATATTTTTTTATACAAGTCTCGAAGTAATTTCATATAACATAGGTCTATTTGATTAAGAAGGGTTCCCACTACTTTTTACCAACTGATTTCCCTGATCGATTTCCAAATTTTCCCTGAGCAAATTCAAAAACATGGGCAAAGAAATACAAGTGGAGTACATTAAGTCTAGGCAACAAAATAAGTACTGTCATGTGGAAGTAATTGCATATAGAGTAGCATTTCTCACTTCATTTTAATTTGATATTTCACAAATAGTCTAACATTCTTTCTTTCTGATATCTTTTTGTTCAGCTATTTTCCAGACTTTTCACCAGTTTTTGCTAAATTCCCTGACTTTCTTAATTTCCCTGACCTTCCAGGTAAGTAGGAACTCAGGATTCCTACAATGCACTAAGGACTGCAGGTTCTTGGAAAGTAAGGCAAAAAGGACAAGAAGTGATGTTAAGGAAAGAAGAAATGTAGTCATGCTCGACATCTATCTGAACCATCCCAGAATTTACCAGGAGAGCTGTAGGAAAGCACAAAAACCACAGACAAAGCAGTGTATCTTGGGAAGAAAACCCAAGTCTCCCGAGTGATAGGTGGGAGTGCTAATCACTTAGAAAAACCAGGTCAGCAGGCTAGGATTCACCCGCTACCGAGATCCTACTTTACCTACATTCTAAGCTTAAAGCTAAGATCTTAATATGGAAGACTAAACCACCATGTGTTTAAATGGACAGTCCCTCTCCCAAATCAAAAATTTTTTAGACCGAAATCGATATTGCGATGCGACTCATTTCTCAGAAATCCCACCTCAATTTCAATCATTTCAACGAAAGAATAAATTTTACATTTGTCATTCCCTTTAATAATTAAATGGATCTTACCGACGGGTTGAATGTCCGATTTATCATCCAACTTCGAAAGCTCCATAAGAGTTTCTTCAGAAAGCTCCTCCACTTTTGGTTCAGCTTTAGTGACTTCGGTAGGAGGGTTACTCGAAGCTGTCGTGCTTAATTTGGTGCCACCGACAAATGTGATCTTTGGAGTGGCCACAATGGTCTTCTTCACGGGAACCGGAGGTGCAGCCGACTGATTATTTGGAGCGGATGCAACTACAAAAAAGACATTTTCCAGAAAAATCGTTAAAAAATACGCCCGTTACCTCTAGGCTGGCACCAAGAAATAAGGCTCACCTGAACTACTCACTGATGTAGCAGAATTAACACCGACAACGGTGGGTTCCGTTGAAGGGATAGGTTTACCAAGTTTGGTATGCAATTTAACAACCTAAAGCAAGTGAAGAAAAAGAAGTCATTTTCATATAATTCAAGAAAAAGATAAATTATAATGTTGATGCATACCTTCTGATGCTTAGCTCCTCTAATATGCGCAGCATACGCATCACCACCTGTGCATGTAACATCGCACAATTCGCAACGCAGAGAATTTCCTGGTCGTGCAGTCTGGACGACAGCAGTACCGGATTTAGCGGCAGCTTCCTTCTTCTTGTGCTTCTGCCCCTCCAAGTGCTCACGGTAAGTCTTAAAAGAAGCAAAAATAAAGGTTAAAACAAATTACAAATAATCTTGATACTCGATAAATATGAAATCTAACTTCTGTACTAGGATGTATCACACTTATTTTATTGCAAGCCATTTTATTTTTTTGTGTTTAGCAAAAGTTTCAATGTCCAAATGAAAATCACAAAAAAAATCATGACTAATGGCAAAAAAGCATGAGTTTTTGTATTACCTGTGCCAAAGTATTACTTTTTAATGACCAGGTAACCACCATGTAATATATATAAAAACGTTACAGCCATTATCAACAATGAACAGTTTAAACCTCGCAGGCCATTGTTTGTCTTAATTGATAAAACAGTAACCCCAACCATACATATAACAATAAAAATCTGGGGTCATAAAAGATTATTAACCCTTTTGAAATACCTCAAAAATCTACATAACACTTGCGGTATGATAATGTTCGTATCGTACTAGACCTAACGAACTAGCCTTTATAACAAGTTGAGTTTATGAAAAGTTATCCAAAATCAATTTTATTCAGTCAATTAAACAGTAAACGTTGGTTCACTATTGCCATTTCCCCAAATTCATTTGACTCAAGCACCCACTGTCACAGTGCGCTAGGAATTTCTATAGACGTGTATGAGAAATTATCTGTTCAATAATTAACAACTTAGATAAATTTTACTGGTTCTATTTTCTTCATTTTGTTATATATTGCAAAAATACACTTTAAAATTGACCTCCCCAGAATTTTGGAAAAATTTAAGGTTCGGCAGCATAGAGCAACCCATAATATTTTATCGTATCTAAGTACACGGGTGTATATAATACATTTCTAAATTGTCAATTTTTTTTGGATACACAAAGATAATCCTTTTTTTTTTAATAATTTTAACGCTGACTTTAATTTAATATTATGCTAAATTTACTACGGCACACAAGTATATGGAAATCCTGCTAGAGAGCAAGCATTGTGTATGCCTCGACACAAACTAGGCGCTTACAATAAGAAATATTTCCTAACTGTCCCAGGTACGAGCAACAATTTTTAAGTCGAATACTTAGCAAGATTTTGAGCAATTTAACAATTGCAAATGGTAATGAGGTGCAGCTAAGTTGCGATTAAGCCTAACCAACATCTTTATTCACCAACTACATTGCGGACAAATTTCTTTATTGAGCTAGATCTTACAGTGACAGCGATAACTGTTAGATAGACTAGCCAATTACTTTACTAAACGTTAAATCCTGACCAATACTTGTTAATTAACTTTTCATATCTTGCATCTATTATTCCTTGTCGCTTGCTTTATTATATAAGACAATGTAGTGACTAGTGTACACCATAAAATATTTTCGCTTAGCAAAAATGAAGATTTCAACAGATGCTTATTGGGGTTGGTGCAAATAAAACCCTTATTAACCCAACTTTTGCACAAAACCCTTGAATCTCAGCATCACCATTACAATAAATAATCTAGATTATTAGAAAAAAAAGCTAGGCTAATCTCAAATCTAGTTTATTTGGCCCAAAAATCTTTATTTTTGAAACATATTGCATTTTCATAAACTATAATTTCTGAAATCCTTCAGAAAAATGATTTTGAAACGATGATCCAACCTTTTATGCAAATGTGATTTCAGAAATGATAATCAAGATACTGGCAAAATAGTCCTTTTAAAATTATGATTCTTGAGAGTGAAATTCAAACTTTTAGGAATTGTGATAACAGAATACATGTTATGGACAAAATTCTGCTTTCAGATGCGTACTTTGAAACAGACATCCAAAATTGATGGAATTATTATCTATAAAACTGTTAAATTTAAAAGCCATACTTTCCTAAATTGGATTTATCAACTTTACAAGGCATCATTTCTTAACTGATTAATAAAATTATTTTTGGGCTAAAGTCAACTAGATTTGAAATTTTTTTTTTTTTCCTTTAAAAATATCAAAAATTTCTTGAAAAGTAACATAAAGTAAGATATAGAATCATCGCCAGTTTAAAATTACCTGAGGTCCAGCACAGCTGATCTTGCAAACATCGCAGTAATGCAACTGCTGAGGCTTCGGTGGCTGCTTCGGCTTATTCATTTTCATTCCACCAGGCTTCTTGAAAGTGTTCCAGTTGTTTGTCGCTTTCGAATTGTTGGCACCCGAGGCCTGTTGTTGCTGCTGTTGCTGTTGCACATACATGGTGGCTGCAGAGTAGAGAGCAGCATCATAACCTAGACAAGATGAGCCAGTCACATGAATACCAACAGAGGCACCTGTCGTGGGTATCGTACTTACAACTTGAAATTTGTATACCCGAATAGGTTGCAGCCGTTGTCACTGGGGTGGCTGCATTGTTAGCATTATAGCCTGTGGGATAGGTTGTGGAAACCGCACCTTGGGCATACCCATAAGATGGATTATTGGTCGAATTCTTTTGAGCATTGTTTGCTCTGTTCGCAGTGGTGTACGCATTGCTTGCAGGGTACGATGTTTTCGCTGAAATTCATAGAAAAAGTCTTAGCTATTTAAATAAGCTAATTTATTACACAATTTAGGAACATGTACAGTGGCAACACATGTTACACAGGGTATACTATTCCTTTGAAAAATCCCTTTTTTATTCTAAAAACCTAAATAATTTTGATCGAATATCGCAACTTCTATAACCGTGATTTCCGGTAAATTCAGATTTTCACATCACAATCTGGATTTCGATCCAAAAATTACAATCAGTAAATCACGATTCTATACAAGGTTGATTATGGCTTAAAAATCATGATTCCAAAACCAAAATGTTGGAAAAATTATGATTTTCAACATCACATAACCATAAAAACTTCAATTTTTTAATCAAAAGCTCACAATTTTTTTTGGGCCAAATAAATAACATGTAAATAATCCAATAATATTTTGTAATGGGAATGCTATCCATTCCCAATATATTGTATTTATATCAACCATACATGGTAACGAAACATTTATACAGTAGAAATTTTGTGAAAAGCAAAAATAAGATAAAATTCTTTGTAATTGACTAAACGAACAAGTATAAAAATACTTTCTTAAGGGGGCTGTCCACACTTTTAAAAAATGCATGCTCCTATGGGAATCTCCATGTTAACTAACGGTACATAT
>JAQIXP010002411.1:0-15171 GCA_034700285.1 Proteroiulus fuscus
CTGGCAGTCGACAGAATTCGAATTTTGCCGACTCAAATATGATTGGGGGGGTATGATCACCCCCCTATACCCCCTTTTGGGACGCCCCTGGATATGACATCATCAAGGGAAGATTTTGTGAATTATAATTTTACAATTTAGAAAAATTCGCAATCTCTCTATATAATTTCTGCAATTTTTAACCGCCTATTTTGACTTAACAATAATTTGGAAGAATTTTCTACTTTCTTTGAATTACCTCCCAAATTAATGAGAAAGAGAAAATTCAGTTTTCTTCTCAAATCTCAATAAAAAGTACAGACGCAAATCATTAAAACCAATAATAAAAGCTAACAATGCATGACATAGGGGAGTAAATTGTACAAAATTGACCAGCTCTTGTTTAAATACTAGTCATTATTTTCTAGAAATCTGGTGTATATATAGCCCTGGTTAACCATATACAGATCTATTCTGAGGTAGCATGCACAGCTATAGGGTCAATTGGTCACTATATGGATCATGGTCCATGCAGAGCATCTGCATGCAACAAGATTTCAGTCATTGTACACATGTCTATCCTATCACAAGTAAGCAAGCATGAATAGGCTAGTGTACAAAATCTGCATTAAAATGGTCAGAAAAGTCCACTGACAAGAAAAAATATCCTAGTACAGGACATAGGTGTCATCCAACTGGGTGGCCCATTCTGACATCACAAAACAGAACAGGCCATTCAAAAAAAGCTTATCATGAAATTTATCAAAGCATGCATGCTTTCAATATTTTTATACAATTTTCATTTTATATGTTCCCATATGAGCAAAGCCATGAATGAAAGGAGTGGTTTTTTTTGGGAATTTCTGATTGTATTCTTGTCACTTAAGCAAGGAGCCCATACTTCGGTGTCTATTTATAAATGTTCATGCACAGGCCTATTTTTTGAGCCATATGGACGTGCCATTTTTATTTCATGGGGGATTGGTTGTGAATTTAAATTCATATTACATTCGCTACACCGATTGACAATGTACAAAGTTAGCAACTGTCAGGTGTAGTATAGCATATAGAGACAATGTGCAAAACAGCCCATATCCCAGCATGCATTGGGGACGGTGCTCCCCAGTGAATCCCATGGAGCGATGGGACCATAACCGAAACTTGCCAAGAGTTTTTCATGGGATTTTCGAGCATGCACCAATTTTCGACTCTCATAACGCCATTTCATAAAAGAGTGTAACAAAAGCTGGCTCGTCATTGGTCGCCTGAGCGTTGCTAATGTGGCAAAAGCGCTCCTAAAGCACCATGGGCTTGTGACCTCCATCATTCGTCATCATCAAAGTCCTGCCAAATGTCAACCTTTGTTCGGGAACGTCACTCATATCTGTGAGGCTCTCACAACCACATGGTTTATATAGACACACACACATACACACGGGGACTGGGAACAATTTTTTTATCCCCTTGTACCCCCCCCACCCCCTATGCACGATGCATTTCGCTGAGTTGACCAAATTTTGGTCAAATGTCAATCTACAGTTTCCTCTCATCCCGCATTGTAAGGGCCCATATTCTTACCCCTGGCTTGCACGTGCGACACGTATCCATATATTATTAAGCTAGGGAAAAAATATCGCTAGGGACTAGGCATCTCATTTGCATAAAATCCTATTTGCGATTTACCCAATAATATTCTCCAGGCAAAATCTGGGTTATTTTAGACAAACATTCAATTATTTTAATAAATAAAAATTCTTTGCTCCATAAGCCACTTATTGCATTGAGATAAACCAGGCAAACACCTGGAATTAATAATCTGAATTTAGAATTGTTTATTTTATATTATTCCAATAGGTATAATATAAATCCTGGATTATCTCAGATCAAGAATGCACCTATCACTGTGCAATTGACGGCTTACAGTGTTATCTCTTTTGAAATCCTATGCCCTATTCAACAAGAGAATGAACTGGATAATTCCAAAGTACCAACCAGAAAGACACATATTCTTGAAACAAGGTTTAAATGACTGGTTTCTCTCCAGTTCAATCATCTGTTGGACACAGAGTATATACTCGAGCATGTTTTTAAAACTACAGTATACCTTGTATGTACTTAGTACTTACAAGTTACAAGAGCTCCCTCCAGAAGTCCTTATCACACACACACACACCCTGTACATGAAGTCCTGTAACTGTAAGCTGCCTCGAAACATGAATGACCATGCCTATGTGCCAGTAGTTATTTCAGATCTGCAACAGAAAAAAATACAGGTGTAATATCGATCACATAAATAATGTATACATACAAACTACAAATCCTTGTGTGAAAAGGGGGCGCTTTTGCTCCGAGGCAAAAATGTTTTTAAAAATGCAAATATTAGGCCCACATTGTGAAGAGGGCATTTTTGAATGATTTTCTGGACATCATACATGTAAGCAAAGCAGACTCCATTTTTTATATAATCTTAACAAAGCTGACTTGAAGAAAGTCACGATGACTAAGCACAAGTTTGCCACGAGTTGATGTGCTGAGTTCAGACGCCATCCTGTCAACTCAACTTTTGCAATGTGCCAAGGAGATTGGCACTGATGGCAGCGCCACCAAAGTGCGGTAAAGGACTCACGAGGGAGGGCAACTCATAAAAATCTAAATTCACAGCACACATTCACAGTCAGTGCATCATGTTAGGTAAGGATGGTATCCCCCATCTGGTACCCCCTGTAGTTCCTTCCAGAGGAATTTCAATATCTGCATTTGAAAATCATGCTCAATGTCAACAATGATGACAAAGGCAAAAGATGAATTTTTAGATAATCTTTTTCCTCTTGTACTATTCTGGTTTCACATTCTTTGGGGTTAGAATTCTATTGAATTTAATGCATATCCAAAAACTAAGGTGGGTAGCGAGCATACTCCCTGCTCCTTACTACAAATACCCTTAAGACAATTGCATTGGAATTGTTACAGATGTTAATCGAGGAAACTAACCCAACTTTTAGTTATGCAATTATAATGAAATCGTGCGAAAAAAATCACAAATGAACGCCATGTGGCCTGCAACACCCTTGACACCTTCGTCATTTTTAAGTTTATTTAAAAAAAAAAGATATAAGAATAAAATTAAATTCTGGTCAACAAAAGAATCAACTGGTAAATGCAAAGGGGCCAATTTGAATGAAGAACTTGACTGGTTACCTGAACACCATTAAAGAGAAGGTCCCACTTTGAAACTAAGTGATTGATATTCAAGTTTTTCACACTTACTAGCTAGGAATGGCTGTGACAAAATAAAAGTTTCACAATATTGAAGAAATTAAGACGTTTGCCAAATACATATTAGGCGCCATTTTTCCATAAATTTCAGCAGACACTGAAAGTTGGTGGCGCCCTCTCTAGGACGTGCATGTGTACGTGTTCCATGAGAGATGATGCCTTTTATCCGGTAAAGAGTACTGCATACTGTCAGTAAAATGGCGCCTACTTGGGCATTGCATTTTCAACCAAACCCATGTATTCAGGGCATTTTATTTAATGATTGGTAGGCTCAAATCAAAAAATTGCAATTTCCATTATTTTTTTTAAATTTTCATGCTCTCTCTCTCTCTCTCTCTCTCTCTTACAACCCACTTCTATAAAAGTGGGATTTTCCCTTTAAATCAGACAATTCTTTTAGAACTTGCAATATAAAAGCTTAATCTGTATTCCATTATGGTTTTTTTAGCGATTTGGGAATTTCATGTAGGCCTATATAGGCTGTTATGATTTAGATTTGAGTTTAAATTAACCAATGATCAGTCCATTCCAAAAAATTCGCACCTGGATAAAAAGTCCGTTTCAACTGTACCTCATGTGAAGTCAGGCTGTCACAAGCACTATATGGACACAAAAGGTAAACAGAAAACAAAATGTGACAGAAAAATGTAGACAAAATTGTTAGCTTATTCAGGTAAAATTCTGTGTATTAAGGGGTGGTTGCATTGGGATCTGTAGGGTATAATAAGCCTTGCTGCGTGTATACTAAGGCTATATGAAGATGTCAACCTGTCCGAAGCATTACAAGCGAGTTGAAGTCAGAAACCCCTCAGCTGCCATGTTTTCTTTTTTTATTGGTTGACAGGTAGCGAAGGCAAAGAGAAAACAGCAACGAACCTGCCAGTACCTGTGTAAATGCAGGTATTCACTATGGTGACACATTAGAAATTTAAAACATACACTGTCCAACAAAAGAGTGGATTGAAAAGTGACCAATCTCGTATATTCCTGCCAGGCCCGGACTGGCTACTGTTGGCCCAGGTGGCTAATTCTATAATGTTTACTCGTGGTGGCCCAATAGGCAAAATTTAAGTTGGCCCGGGTAGGGTTTTGCACCCCAGCACCCGGGGTCCGTCCGGGCCTGATTCCTGCACGGTTATTGCACGTAGGCCTACTCGTATAAGCAGACGGCCAAGTATATAACTAATTGAAAACCAAGCTAATCTTTAAGATTGGCCCATTTTGTTGTTTAATTTACGAGTTTTATGTTGTAAAATGATTATGATGACTGTCATATACAGGTAATATAGGCCCTAGGTCATTTTCCCCATTGCTAAACAAGGAAATAAGTTCTATGGGTTATAAAAACTATAGAATAATTACTTTCCAAATTAAAATTTTAACAGATAACTACCTCAGTTCAATGTATAGACCAACAAGCCTGTAGCATGCCCTATACTGCGCCTCCTGGGGGGAATTCTTTATCATCTCAACATATTCTTAAACCTGACTCCAGGGGCGCTATTTTTTACCACCACCCTGCCACCTGCAGTAAAAACTATAGTCCAGATTTTACTATATATTTGTAATTTCAGTCAGTAAGTTTGTTCCCCAGCATATTGCGCCACCTGGAAGAAATTATTCATCATCCCAATTTGCTCTTAAAGCTGTCACCAGGGGTATATATATACGACTGTCCTGCCACCTTTATGACAAGCTACAGCCCTATAGCGTTTCTTGATTATATATAGATATTGGTCTCATACAAATATAAGAGGTTGAAATTGACCCCCAACTTTACTTTACTTTGTGATTCATTAAACCCTTATGAAAATTATAGAAATATAAGATTTAAAATCAATTAGTGATAGAAGAGGCTATTTTATATAAGGAATTTTTTTTAAAATATACACTAAATACAGGAATTGTAAAAAAAAATAATAAATAAATACAGGGCATCCATGGTGACCCACATAGCTGAACTTTGTCTGGCCACAGTGCAGGCATCCTGACAGTCAACAGGATCAAGAACTGGGGAGGGGGGGGGGGGGGTTCAATTTCAAACAAAAGGGCCCGATGTCCCAGATAGAGGCTAGACTCCGTGTTCACATATATAGTAGGAGGCTTTAAACTGCAAATGCCAAAGCAGATGAAGAAGAAGAAGAAACGAACAGCTTCTTTATATACGGAAGACGGTGTTAGAAATTGATTGATCGGTGTCCGTCCCCTGACAGCCGACACGAACCCAGGCTTAAAAGTAAAGCTTATTGGTAGCCCCCAACTGTCGTCGATTCTGTTGAATTCATGGAGGCCTTACACATACACACATTGCCAAACACAATTACTCTATATAACAGCGTGCAAAGTATATAGGCCTATATACGAAATCAAAGTAAAAAATAAAGAGTCATAGGGCACAGCGCCATCTACACATTTTCCTTTTACATGCATGCCACATATCCAAGTTAAAACCCAGTTCATCAAAAAGTGTGAATTGGAAAACAAACAATTCTTCTCGTAGATATTAATTCCTCTAGCATGGCTATATAGCTGCTTTTTTAACAGAAGATTATGCAAATTGCAAAGTTTCAAGATACTGTAGGCCTACGTGTACTGAGATGACTAGTCAAAATCAGGGTTTTCTTGCTGGTTGGGTTATTTGAATTCTTCAAGACTTCAAGTTCACACTTTTACTGAGCAAGGAGCATGGCGGATTCATGGCGAGTTTTTAGAGGGGATCCCCCATGGATCCACCACTGGCAGTGAATAGCTGTCGGAGATAGCCTTTTGGTAATAGACCCCCTTTTAAAATTCCTAATGTTGGCCGTTTTATTTGGAGTAAATCAGGTTGTGGCAGCACGATCAGTCTATATAGCAAATAACATACACGGCCATATTGTGTTTGTTTATAAGGCTATAGTTGAAATTGCTGGCCATAGATGACACTTTCCTTTTAAAAGGGATGTATCTATAGGAGTCTATGCATTATGGATGCAGTGCTGTCATTTCATCATTCCAATACATCTTTTTTAATCTCTATTAAGTCCCATGCACTCATCTCTCAACTCCATTAAAACCTTCAATATTTGACAAGTAATGTCTCAATTTTTTCAAGAAATCAATACAAAATATTTCCAATTCCAGCATATTTCTTCTTTAAGTTAGGCCTCGCAACAATAACGTTCTAATATAAAAATATGGAATGACTGACCATGCCCAGCACGTGACAAATGTCCAAAACCCTTGTTACAAAAGAAGAAACAAACAAACCTTATAGACTCTATAGGTAACAGGCGTAATAAATAAGGAAAATTGGCGACTTAAATAGAATTTGTAAAATTAGCCAAATATAAGGGTCATTGCCAATTAGAGTAGACTTTGGAGAAGCAATGATAATGAAGTAGGTAGAGATTGAAGGGAAAGGGTTAGGTACCTAAGAGAGCAAAAATGCACGTGCACATCATGACATCCAAATGACCAAAAGTGACCAGCACCAAAAGGTGGCCGCCATACTACCCCCAGGTTACCATATTTCAGCAAGAGGTCATTGCATGCGTTAATCAATCAAATGCCGACAAGTGGCCAGTGACGAGTATCGCCCCTATTTCCGACTGTGGCGCCACCAATTAAGTCATGTGAGTGCACGCTGAAATGGCAGTAATGTTCCCCAGTCAAAAAATTATAAAATAAGTTATTGACCCTTTCCTAAAAGTGTCATGGTGGATTTAAAAATGTATAGGAAGAACCTGGCACCTAGTCGATAGTTATCTGCAGCTAAGTCACCGGACTTTACTCATCACCTGATATGCTCATTGGCGCCAGTTTCAAAATGGCGTCTTAAAACCTTTGAAGAACACTTAGTTTTAAAAACAATATTATAATTTTAGTAAAAAAAATAAGCTTAATATATAATCATTGCAAATCATTAAAATTACAATTAGGCATATTCAAAAATAATTAAAAATTTTAACAGAATTACATTTATTGATCACTACTTAAAGGGGAAGTCTCACTTTATACCAAGTGCTTTTTAAATGCTAGGCTAGGCACTAGAACAAAAGTAGAAATAAAATAAATATATTTGGAATTATAGTTGCAATAAATGAGAAATCCCAAGTTTTATGTAAAACATCTACTGCGCAATATTGTCTAATCTCAAGAATACCTAAATCGAAAAATCTCAGAAATTTTAGCGCCATCTGTTATTAATGGGAGAAAGGTTAACCATTGGAAACATTCAATTTTGGTTTCACTTTATACTTATATGCAATAATGCACAGAAATAAAAAAGAACAACTGCATTCCAAAAAAAAAAAAAAATTCATTGTTTGCAATGTTATCTTTAATTTTAAATTTTGTGAGATTTTTATAGCACACACTTGGTGGCGCTTTTGACGATAAAATGGAGGCCATCGCTGGCTAATATTATTTTATAAAATCATGGTCTCCTTTATTCATGGCAAGCTTGCATCACATAACAATTGAATTTCTTATATTAACAGGCACTTTCTCTTCCTTCATTTCAATAGCTTAATTCACAAGTATCGAA
Source organism: Proteroiulus fuscus (assembly GCA_034700285.1). Classification (NCBI taxonomy): domain Eukaryota; kingdom Metazoa; phylum Arthropoda; class Diplopoda; order Julida; family Blaniulidae; genus Proteroiulus; species Proteroiulus fuscus. Next base: position 7,784 of record JAQIXP010002411.1, read on the forward strand.
TGAGCCATGTTGTCACATATATAGGATATGTGAAACATCACTCTGTCCCTAAATGACTTCTCCTTTAGACTGAGAGCGTTTTCTTAGGGAAAATAACAGAATAAATGCCTCCATTTCGAATTAGTAAAAAAGCAGTTGATGAATTTTGGCTGATGGCTCGTTAGCCATCAGCCAGTCTTACAATAATTGGGTTTTCAAAAAAATGGAAGTAAACCTACTTTTAAGAAAGTGATAAACACAAACAAAATGTTTGCTTAAAAGTAGCTAATATTTGCCATAATTATCTGCAACTACTATAGCAGAATGCTTGCCCGGTTAACTATTATAACGGTTTCCAAAATTAAACAGATGTACTTGTACGGAATTCCATCCTGCAAGGTAAGTGCTTGGAGTAGCCAGATAAGAAAGCGTTTAGCAGACATAAACCTGCAGCCTTTGCCAACATGGCTCCCAGTCGGCCCATTTGTCTTCATCTAAGTTGGCCAACTGGATTGCTCCTTAGGGATACCGAAACAAAAGGCAAAGCGGCTTGAAACAATAACATAGGAGCCGAATGGCGACCCGGCCCTTGTGAAATGCCCTAATGAGTGTCCATTACTCCCAATTTCTTAATTTCCACTGTCTCCAGTTTTTCAAAATAAGATCAAATGCTACGAGAGTATATAGGCCTAGTTGGGGGACCACATACCCTGGTGGGAAATTAAAACCATTTAGTCCCTTTTCAATTTTCCAAAATTACAAATTATCCGATTGGATTTGCGGAGTCACGTGACCAAAGGGTGGTCGGACTTTTGCTGGACAGCCGTGGACACACGACCCTTAAAAATTCTACACTTTTATGACTGCGTTATAAATTTTAGAAGTGGTAAACCATGCATATGGCCAATTCTAGTTTTAATCCAGTTCCTAATTACAATAATTGGAATGGGATTGAGCCCAATTCACAATCTGCAAGTCAGCCGGACTTTGGTCCAATGTGGAGCTCTTCTAGAGACATGGGCCTGGACTCTACATCAGAACAGGGTATGGACCATTTGGAACAACAATGTATTAGTAATTCTTGGGTCAGTGAAACCCAAACGGAATATCTCAATGGCGCTTCTACTACCAGCCAAGCATTATCATCAGGTGCCCTTGCAGCAACTTCAGCATCACTACGTAAGTCATTTACTATTAGCTTTTGAATGTGGTGACCACATCGTAAAACACGATATATCATGGGGATGTATTATGTGACAAATAATTTGTCCATTACTTTGTACTAATAAGTGACAAGAAGTTGTTAGATTCAAGACAGTATGTAAAAGTTCCAGCAAAAATGTTTTTTCTGAATTAACGTTCTGCACAAAACTTCATCACAATTTCAACATAAGCAGATTATGTTTCTAAGAAACTATAATCACCTTAATTCTAAAATGCATTTCTTTTTGGAGAAATACAATTTTTTTCATATAATAGATTTCTATAATAGATATATATAGGACATGTACTCGTATGCTTTAATGCATACAGTCTAAAATGGTTTTACTTATTATTATTGCATGCCTTACTTTCTATATACAAAAAAATTGAATAAGTTATTCTTTAGCATAGCTCTGCTCTATGGGCCTACTATGCTAACTCATGGAAAATAAGTTATTTTTTCTCTAAATTTTGTATAAAACCCATGCAGTTCGTTGGCGCATTTAAATTATATAGGATTATCAAACATAAACTATTATATCTTGACTTTGCTGTTTCGTATATATTTTTGATAGTCCTAAAGACTTTTGTAAATTCGGTGCCTCAACATCAAAATCTAATGAAAACGAAAATTCAAGTCCTTTTTCCAACTTAAAAGTCTGGATACCACAGGTAGCATTAACAATTCTGTTCAATATTTAAATTCACTTTTGTAATGGCCCGTATTTAAATTAATAATAAAATATTTATGAATGAGGCCTACATAATAAACAGAATATAATATGAATTAGTTGATGTTCTATAGGGATTCACTCTTATAAGGCTATAAGGAAAGCAAGAAATTTTCGCAAAAAAATGAATGAAAAAGTAGTTCCTCTTTGCATGCTGCAAAAAAAATCCCATTGTAATTGAATAAGAAGAATGATATTGATATAAAAACTAATAATTTCCACAAAACAATTGCATTGCAAACAATATTTGGAAACATTTTTCTCTAAAGGCAATTGGTGAGAAGGGAAATCCGCATGTTATAATTTCAATGAAATTATTAGATATAGCATAAGATAATTACAAACAATTTTAGGAGGATGTGGATAATTGTAGGGGTCAATTTTTATTCCAGACTTAATATGTAATCAAACAGACCTGTTGAACGAGTATTTTGTGGCTCAGGGAGTCATGGATCGAGACCTCCCTATGTGGGCATTTTTTTTCAGATGAATTCGTGATATGGCCACCCTCTGGTGATACAACAACAACAAAAAAAGATTATCATTTTAGCTTGCTATATAGTATTAAAAGAAGTTCATGTTTGCCTCATTAACTATATTGCCATTCGTGGCACTTATTCATTGTCATATGTATGCCAAAAGTGAGAGCTGCCATTTTTCTAACTCCATGTTTTTAAGAAGTGGGTAATTATTACGTAATATGTCATGAAAGTGCAGGTCTTTTTTTAACATGGCAAGGGCGCTTCAACCAATTGTTTGTCCAAAGAGGATGGCTTTTCAAAGTGGGAAAGTATGATTAATATGACGTTATTTTCAGACAGCTTTAAAATTGAATTTGCCCTAGCTACAAAATTAAGTCTAGATGCACTAATATGGGTCGAGTATTACATTTTCAGACATCATAATATTATTCATGCGGAGAGGTTGACTGGAAGAAAGAAAATAAAACATTAACTTTGTCATAAAAAAACGACTGCATGCACATTTAATAAACATAGTAAAATTAACTTAAGGGGTGCCCCAAAATTGATATTAATTTTGTATGCTAGATGAAATTCCTGCATGCAGGAATACAAAGTAAATACATGTAATTTTAGAAACGTGTATTATTAATTCGCTTAAGCACATGTAACAGAATGTTATACTTTAACAAATTTAACTATATTAAAATTTAATACAGTATATATAGTATAGTCAATACAAATGGAACAATACTTTGGAAAGTTTATGCAAAATCTTTTAAAAATAGCACGATAATGCAAAGACCTATTATAGCCTATACGTGCTTACCAATACATGCAAAATACACAAAATTTCAAGTCTAAAATTTCAATTTGAGCATTATAGTTATCCATAACTACAATCAATTAAGTTTACTAAGGTAAAAGCAAATAATCTGGTATGTCTTGTGTATAAGTACCAAATTTTGACTCCAAATATGCTAGTAAATATGCCCTATTTACAATCTGGACTTTGAACTGCAGTGTAACATGAAAATATTCCTCAACTTTTCGTTTATTAGCTCTTAAATGTTTTTATTTCTAAAACTGAATCATGCACCAGAGCAATTTTTATCATCCTGGAAGTATAACGTGACCGTAATTCCAAACATACACTCTGAGAGTAAAATTTTGGCAGAAAAATTTACACTGCCTAATTTTAAAATCCTGAATGCAGTAGACTTAACCCCATGAAAATATGAATCATTTAAGTGAAAGAAATAACGAAATTGTAAAAGTACTGAAAACCCAAAATTTGCAAGTGTTTCTCCAATTCAACTACAAAAAGCAGAAAACCCATTAACAGAAATTTTTCATTACAAATAATGACTTAAGTCTTACAGTATGATTATGCATTTTTCCTTAATTTCATGCCTTTTATACACTTACAAAGTCTTGAAATTAAGTAGGCCTACCAATGAAAAAGCCCTACTACAGTAGTGCCCTACGTGTTATTTTCAAGCAGGCAAACTAGCGGCAAGTCCTATAGTACAATCTATCTTGTCTTTGGTGACAAAAGGAAGAAGAAAAAACCATGTACAATCGTCTTAAGCTATAGTTTAAGAAAAGACTAAAGACAATAAGAAAATTTCTGGCTTATAGTGAAGAATTTGCGAGGAAAAACTAATCCCGATTTCGGTCTCTTTGATTGTTCAGCACCAGATTACTGACAATAGATCCATCAGGCATGAAGTTTTCTTATTACATTGGTCCTCTTTATTGTCTTTAAAACCATAAGGGATCACCCACGTCTGACCAAAAAAAAAAGAGACAAATACCAAGCATTCATACCACAAAAGAAATGGGTGTCTTTTCACTAAGCTCAGTTTGTTTGCTGTTTTTTTATGGGAAGCAAAACAAAAAAAGCGTTTTCAAACATGACAACTATGTCCGAATCAGGTTAAAAAAATGGCGGCATTTTGGACACGCTTACAAGTTACTGATTTTAATGAGTTTAAAATTAGCAAAAATAAGATAATTTCAAAAAGCCAAAACAAAAAAAAGATAGTTTCTAAAAATGCATTTTTAATGACGCCTGTTAATTGTTTGTTTGTACGTCTCGTGTTTACATAAAATAACAATTTATTGTCGTGGGAGGGAAATGACAACGAATTTTTAACTGTCTCCATTTTCAATGGAGAAGAATACAACTAAGGTCTTAATGATGGCATGCCCCAATGAAAGCTAACAAATGAATAGCCATTAAGGACCATTAGAAGCTAGTTAACCTTATGGCCTCACCAGCACACGCCAAAACGAAGAACCACTGGACCATATTTGTAAGGAAATTAAGCGCAAGTTGACATTTACAAATGCAACAACAACTCAAACTCATGGAAATTTCTTCCCCGAGTTTTGCAAGTATTTATGGTCATGTAACAACCGTGTTCAAGACATATATGATATACATGGAAAAAATATACTTTACAGTACCCTGAAGCCATTTTTGAGAAATAATGTCATGTACTAATACTCTTGGAATGCTATATTTTCAGGTGGAAGTCCACTGGTCAGTCCAAGAAATGGTGACCCATCCTGCAAGCGAGCCAGAACAGCCTACACCAGTGGTCAACTGGTAGAATTGGAAAAGGAATTCCATTTCAATCGTTACTTATGTCGTCCCAGACGAGTGGAAATGGCGGCCATGTTGAAGCTCACAGAAAGACAGATCAAAATATGGTTCCAAAACCGAAGAATGAAGCACAAGAAAGGCCAGAAAACGAGCGGTTTGGATGAGGGTCCCTCAATGACATCAAGAGAGACCAAAAAACACACGAGAGTGACCTCTATCCCAGCCCAAATATCCCCAAACCCCATAGCCACAATACCTAAAGAGGAAAATAACATTGAGGAAAATGTGGTTTGCCAAACTGAAGTCAGACTATCCTCTTGCCAATTTGAAACTTTTCCTAAAGACATTGCTCAACTATTCAACACAGTGGATATGGTCAAACAGCTTGACCAATTCAAAGATGCAAATAACTTATGCCATGACAATGTCAACGATAAGCCTTCTTGTAAATACGTGCAAAACAATAATATGTCATTAGCTCCACCTAAACGTTTGTACACTGGACCATGCAATGACGTCATAACTAATAATTCATCACTATCTGATAATGTAGGAATTCATCCCAAATGGCCTCACTCCACATTTCATTACAATTCAGAGGAAATGGCATCAACAAAAGCAACTAATAGCACTCCTGTTTATTCCAATCAAAATTATATCCAAGCAGGGTTTAACTGGATTCAAAATAATAATGAGTTTTGCAGATACAATCCCTACAGAATCCCTCAATCTAATCCAACTGGATTCTCTTGTTAATCAACCTACAAAATATCCTATCACATTTTTGCTGTGGATTAGTTATCCGACAATTTAATGTGCTGCATGCATCTTGTTTACTAATTATTTTCCTGAGAAACTGCATTTTTTTACTTAGAAAATTACATAATTTATTAATTTTCTGTTATGTAATTTTGCTAGTGTCTATAACTAATGAAAAGCTCATTTTCATAAATAAATAAAAAAGCAATATAGCCTAAATAATTTATAAATTGCACAATGCCAAAATACAAATAAATAAAAAATTCAAAATAAAATTGTCAAAAATGAGCATTTAATTGTGGTCATTAACATTGGTTCTTGAGAATATTTTTAACCCTTCCACCGCAAAGTATTAAAAAAACTGCATTTTTGAAACAAAATTTAAAAATGGGCGGAGTGTCCGAGCTCATCATTGCAATTTCAAGAAAAATTTCGAGCTATAGTGCATAGGCCTATGAGATGCGTGATAATCAGGGGCACCCGCGACCTTAATTTCTGTTTAAAAACATTTGAAACAGAAAAAAGCGTGGGAAAACATTGAAAATCCATGTTTCCCAGCTGGAGTTTATTGAGTGGACAACTGGGACTCACCGCTGGTCCATTTGAGTTTCACGCCTAAACTGATTTTTCTTTTGTAAACTAAGACCATCGAGTGACCACTGGCTTTCCCACACACTAAATGCATAAATGTGTATACTGTATCCTGCACATTTCATTTCCATTCCCAATTCACTTGAGTGCTTTTTATGTGGTTTAAGCTAAAGGAACAATAAAACGGTCCTAAAATCCAAGAATATACATTACTGCAGTGAACTCTTTTTAACCATAGTCCACTGGCTACGAGTTTTCATTGCCCAATACCAATGCAATGTTTACTGCCAACTTAAATAGTTTAAAACTAACAATTTTAGGAAACCATTTTATTTTTTTTATTAAAGGGTCGTCCATAAATTAGAGAGGTTGCAAATTTTCATGAATTGTAAAGTAAAATTCTCAAAAAACTTTTATTGACGATTTCATAATACATATCCTGCTACTTCTTATGCATATATTTACGAAAATGTATAGTATTTAATGAAATTATTTAACTTTTTTTATTTTTAAATGAGACTTTAAATAAATAAAAAATCGCAATGCTGCCAGATATACGGAGTTACCAGCAGGAAACCAGTGCAGGAAACCCACAGAAAGTAGAGTCAAATAGGCAGTATTGTTTGGTCACACTACTCTCTATTGCCATTGGTTTACAGGGTGTATATAAAAATTTAGCAAAATTTTCAATTTTCGCAACCTCAAACATGAAATGCATACAGAAGGGACGTTTTCCCAATTTGCTTTTCGTTTTATATTATTTCGTAACCTCTCTTATTTATCAATATTACAATATATTTTAGCAGTACAAGGATGGTTTATAAATTCATGAATTCCACCATATAATCTTACCATGATAGGGCCTATATAAACATGATATTTGTATGAAAAATTAAAGGGACAATCTCACTTTGAAACAAGTTGGTTTTAATAAAAAGAGCTTGAAAATTTATAATTAAAATGGAAATTGCGATTACATTTGACAATATCTATCAATAAATAAAATGATCTGAATACCTGGATTTGGTTGGCAATGCCAAGCCTTAATAGACG
>JAQIXP010002412.1:0-15170 GCA_034700285.1 Proteroiulus fuscus
TAATATGTACCGGTAATTAACATGGAGATTCCCATAGGAGCATGCATTTTCTAAAAGTGTGGACAGCCCCCTTAAGCATGTTTATCGTTTATCAATAGTAGTGTCAAGCGTCACACCATTATGGGTTACTTTCTATTACTGTGAAGAACACAATACATTTTGTTTCATATACCAATACATTAGTACATTGTATTTACAAAAGTTAAAAGAATTATTAAATAGACACTTCCAGCTCACGCTATAAGTTGCATTTGTATATGTATGAGACTGCATATGACATTACACATTTTCTAATATTTTTAATACTGTATTAAATTTGTTAGCCTATGTTTGTTGGCCCAAGCCAGGATTGCTACAACACTCTTAAACAAAAACATAGAATGCTGATGCCATTTTGTAGGGAATTTACTTCTTGAACTTTTTTAACAGCCTACAGGAGCGTTGTATATCTATGCTTGAAAATAGATTGCACGCACGTACGTGTATATCTAACATGCATGATATTTTACCGGAAAGATTTCTTACTAATTATCCTGGAAAGTTGGGGAATTCGAATGGTTATGGAAAATGTAGGAAAAATCATTTTAGGTATTCGAATATTTTCTTTCTCTTGCAGATTTGTATAGTATTTGTTATGTGGTTTAGAAGAAGTATTCTGAGGTGGGCCTACATGCCAAGAGGCTAATGGATTATTCCTATGCAGCTGGGCATTGCATTAGCCCATTGAGGCTATATTCATTCTATTTTTTTCCGTCAACGTATACAAAAATATGGAATTAAAGAATCAGTAACTTTGACAATCAAGTCGAATACATCCCAAGATGGGCCAAGAATGGCATCCCAAATGGCCAAGAAGATTAAAATAATTTGGTACATCTTCATTAAGAGGCTACTGCTATTTTTAAATATTTACTTTAAGTTACTAACTTTACGAAATTTGTGTATCGGTAATTCTAAACAAAAACTATACCTGCATGACTTTTTTTATGAAAATTTTCGTTTGACCTGGGGTCCTGGGGATGACATAAAAGGTCGGGTTAGTCAAAAGTTGTCTTTACAAATGTCTGGAAACCCTTTGGCTATTCCTCTTGGTACATGCATATATGCTTGAACAGTCGTTATGCATTTATCAAACTTGTGTTTCTCATGCAGGCCTTAGATACTTAATAATATTTTAAATATTAAAAGCATCGAGTCTGTTGATGTCATACGGAGAGATTGAGAGAGAGAGAGAGAGAGAGAGAGAGAGAGAGTATGCGTGTGAGTTATATTGAATTCTTTTATTAATTTGATAGTCTTTTCTTTGGAGTGTGCATTGTTGCTACGACGCTCTAACTTACTATTGTGAGTTGCACTTTTATTTTCGTTTGGCTTACTTCAATGTAATCCGTGGATTTTCTTCAAATTGATTTTATCGCTCAGATATTTAGTCTGGTATTCAGGGGGTTGAGGAATTGAAGCTTATCAAATGCTAGGCCTATAGTAATATTTTAAAAGAAAATTGTCATCTCCTTGAAAGTGGTGGTAAACACAAGACGTGCTTTAATAAAACCCTTGCTGCCAACGAATTTCACAATGATGCCAAGAATGCTTTCAATTTCAATATATCACACTGAATAGATTTTTCTTTAGATGAGAAACTTTTAGATTGCATTCAAATTGATAGGCTTATGTGTAAGGCTTGTGCATGCATGCAGGGCACAAATATCTTGAAGAATTTATGATTTAATTTCCACGCAGGCCAGCATATTTGAATTATTAATATTGCAAAATCATAAACACTTATGAACTCGTATGCATTATACCTGCATTTAATTTATATTCTTGGGAATTGGATTTTTCTTCGTAATAAACAAATTGGAAGAATGCATTTTTTATAAAATTGAAATGCCTTTTTTTAACATCCTTTATTGTTGTGTGACATGCATATCAGATTCTTGCCTGGTTTGCAATTCCTACTTGCCTCGATGTTATTTGTTTCTTATTAACATCTATGAATTGCACTTTTCGATGTCGTTTCTTGGTTTTTGTGCATTTGGCTTTTCGGTATATATACTTATACTCTAATCTGCTAATGGCATATCATCAGAAATTACAGGGTATTTTCTTGCACAAGTTATCGTTTGAAATCGCCGCCTTTTTTTCTATTTCTCTGGTTTTGTTATAGAACTTTTGAAGCAATTTCTGGCTGGTTTTTCATTTTAACTCATTTATACTTTATGCAGGTTTCGATTAGCTTTTTTAAATTCATCTACCGTCTTCACCAGTTTAGTTTAACTCTATAAATATATAGAGCCTGGTCTATTTCCTTGTTCTTTCATGTATTCCTTTGTGTATATCCTCTTTTTTCCATGCTTAATGGAAAACTCAGCTCAATTTGAAGATCTTTTTATTATAAAAAACGTAAATTAAATAAAGAGCTGCATGTTGCACTATGAAATCACTACAATAGGACGTCATAGGGAGGCTACTGCCTACATTGCAGGAATACTATAACCTTCTAACACATATACTATAGTGGCAAAACTGACTTCAATCCATTGGCTGATATAGTCATCAATACTTTTAATTATTATTATGAAATTTAGGTAAATAAAATAAGTTATCTTGCAAGTTATTTTTATATTTTAAGCACTTGTGTTTCACCTGAATGAGTTTTCTTTTTTTGATAGATATAACTTTTCTTTACTTCTTTGTTCATATTGAACTAATGTAGTTTTTTTACATATAGACTTTTATGCTAATATAGTAGGAAGTTTTTTTAAATTGCTATAGTGAGTTTTCATGTACAGATAAGGCATTAATTAAAAGATTGACTGTTTTCTAATTATGGAATTAAGCCCACATTTGAACTCCAACACGTTAGGATAGTACGCAATTATATAACGATTTATAGGCTTTCAAGATAACAAAGATAATTTGCTTGAGTTTAAATAATTGCTCTTGATGCATGTAACTTATTATTCTGTTCATGCAATTGCTTATCATATAGATCATGATGCTACTAATAATGTTATACATGATTTGTTGCTTTGAATTGACCTGTGCAGCAATTGGGAAATTACAGGAAGGATAGTTTATAAACTAGTTTTAATGTTTAAAACTCTTTAATAGGCCATAAATTATCTATTACCTGTGCAACTAAAAAAAGTTAATAACAATCTTTTCCATCTTCCCCCATTTTGTGTTAGTCTTATCTTTGTTATAAGGTTAATTAAATTTTCTGCACAAATATAGTACAACCTATTTTTCTCACCTGTGTCTCTGCATATCCTTATATGCCACAGTGTAGTTAACAACCACACAAACAGTCGCACCAGTATTTAAATTATTTTAAATGGGACGCCCCCTGTTGGCATTCTCTGACATTTTTGTCAGTTCATGTCCACTGCTAATCCTTACAGACATGGTCTTATAAGTATTGGCCTTGAGTAACTTCCTGCCCGATCATGTTAATTGAGGTTAGATATAATTCATTGTGGTTAGTATTTAAAGCATTTTATTAAAATCTTTCTAGCTATATGCTTACTCTTTATAAAAATTAAAGAGTGAACTGGTTTTAACTTAAATTGAACAATCAGATAGATAATGCTGATTTTCAATAGTACAGGTATAAGGATTATACATGATGACTATATGACATCACAGGAACATGGTGTCTACCAGGTCATAAACTCATTAAAAGTAATAATAATACTCAAAAATAGCAAGTCTTTTGTATTTGTTATCAATTGTCATAAATTATCTAAATTCCATGAGGAAATTCACATTTTTGGAATATAAGAAATTTAATTTAACCTATTGGGTAGAATTGTTCAAATTCTCAGTTTCCCCATTATGAAAATTAGTGAATTTTTTCGAAAATTTATTTTATGCCTATGCTTTTAGTACATTAGAAATCTTATTGTAGCCATGTTTAGTAAATAAAAATGTCTAGGAAGTCATAGAAAACTGGTGCAAGTGATATATTTTTGTTTTTGAATAGTTTTATTATTTGCTCGAAATTATAACAATCAGTAATTTCGAAATTTCTTGTGGATTTTTGAAACTGGCTACAATAAAAATTTTAATTATATTAATGGCATCAGTTTCTCAATAATTATTGTAATCTGATTTATAATGAGGTTGTTGATGTCATTAATGGATGGCCCTAAGCAAAATGACAAACTGCGATAGCATTGTTATTCACATTTTAACCTGCATGAAGGCATATTACCCATACTGCATTGCAGAATTTTACATTTAGGTTGCTGTAATGGTTTCAATTTAAGGTGGCAAAGATATTTCTAAATTAAAATAGCCACAGCAATAAGGGTATTATTAGATTCTTGTCTGGCATTTTCTGAAATGGGCTGTGTATCTATAGAACCCTTGCATTGTAATGCTGATAATCATGACCCAAGGATGCACCAGCTATAGCCCCTTGCCCTCATTTTTCTATAAGTTCTTATTTCACCCTATATACCTCGTATATTGTCAATTTTTCTCCCTATATATTTTCAATATAAGGTTTTGCACGTGTGCAAGCCTAAAATTCATGAGGTTGCATGTGGTTGAGACATTTTTTCACTTATTATTCCTGGTCCGTCTTCCAAATAAACCTATTTGTATGTATATATGTGTGTTCCTGTTTTGTATGAAGAGAGAACCCATGGACTTTTTTTTCTCTCCAGTTTTTTTTCCTTTTGATTATATCCCATTCGCTTATTCTCGGAGCTATATCTTGTATAATAGTCCTAGTCCAAAACTGCATTTGTGTATACATTCAGTATACTCTCTTTCTGTACAAGGTGTTGAAACCGCCAAGTGTGTTGGTGGTAGCTGTTTTTTTATCTGAAGGAGGTTCCGCGGATATGTCCAACATCAATGACCTGACCTATTGTGTCCACATTCCAGAACGGAAAAAAGATATGCTCGTTTTTAGGCATGGCTTCATCATTGTGACCAGAACAGTATTGTAATTTATTGGTTCCATATAAACGTGTATATAATGCTGCCATACCAAATTGAATCTGCAAACTATGGTTTCTCACATGAGTGGTTTATTACCAATCGTAGAGGAGAGGGACCAATATATTAGGTTAGATGAAAAACATGCCATGGGTCAAGATAATGTAGTTTCTGTATGTATTATTTTCACTGAAAAGTGCAAATCATATTGTGAGCCGTAAATATAGACGATGGCTGTATATAGTAAAGTGATTTCTCTCGCTTGTATACAAAAATGGCAGCCTGGAAAATTCGGTTTATCCGCCAATTTTGTGCAAATTATATAAGCTAATAGTTTCATAGAGACTTGAGCATGCAAGTCAGTTCTCCATTTATATTTATGTAATGCATTATAGCTATTTTTAATATTGTATGTGATTTTTCCTTCAAATCTATAGCTCAATTAAAAAGGTATCCTCTCAATCTCAATCTATGTTTGCGTCAAGACTTTGTCTCGCACGCCGGTGTCATCAGAAGATGATGATTAGTTTTAGTTTTGATACGCTTTTTAAATAATTATTCTGTACTGTATGATGCTGCAAGAATTTTTACTCAAGTTGGGCCTTCCTTTGTTTGCGTTTATATTTACTGTTTTTGTGTAGGGGTGTTTGGTAGAGAGATAACAGAAATTAGTTTGGTTTCTGGGCTACCAACAGGCTACGACTCCACAGCTCTGTCACATGTAGCCAACGCATCACGTCCTTTGTGGAAGGCATCACCCAGAAATGTTTTAGTGTATAGGTTAGTTGTACATAATGTGGTGAATAGTGTTGTATGGAATGCCCAATTTGTATCATAATCTTGCAGTTTTTGTAAAAAGGTATCCTTAATCTCCTCTCAAATGTTTGGTTTAATGGGGCACGTGTGAATTACATTTGGTTTGCTGGGATATGCACGTGCTAAAGCCCCATTTTGGAGCAAAAATTTTGCGAGGAAAATATATGCTGCTTTAAAACTCCATTTATAGGTGTATAATGTGTGTTAGCTGGGACGTGAAGCATTTTAATATTCAGGAAAACCTTGCAGAAAATGTGAAAAAAACAGGCAGGCCGTGGAAAAAATAGGAAAATTTTTAAGGATTTAAAAAAATTTATACAGATAAATTTAAATCTAGTAATATAATATGCTAAATGAAGGTATTCCATTATACGAAAAAGAAATATACCCGTACTTATTTCTGCAGAAAAGTCAAAATTTACATTGTGCAGAAATGTAAGTTTCTTAAAAGTTTATGTGACAACATGCATAATGTAATTTTTTTTACAGAAATTCAGCACCTATACATTCTGAAAATACTTTATGAATTTTGTTTTTCAATTGGAATTGACTAGAACTCTTGTTAGAAGAATTAGACACTATGTGAAAAGAATAGAAAATTACTAAGTAAAAAATGAGAATAATGTATAGGTATATACCCTCTGTCACATCCCTGCTTTTCTCACTATAAGGCAGTTTTCTATTTAAAAAGATTAATGGAATATCACAGCGCTAACTTAGTTAACAGCAGTTCTAACTTGAAATCAACAAGATTTGGCAGAACTTACTAATAGGTAGTTGCCTTTTGCAACCATATGTTCATAATTTGTATACCATGCAAGTTTTAAAAGTGGTTGACAACTCTATCACATTGCTTTTAAATATGTATACGACAGCTGTCATGAAAGCTAACCTTTGAATGTACAGCAAAATGAATATGCTCTTAATAATGTAGTACATGATAACTGCACATATAGGATAAATTAATTTAGTTGAAACAGGTACTTGTGTAAAGACCATTTTTGCCTGATTTTTATTTACATGTATATATTTTTGAAAATTCACTTAGAAAATGTTAACACAATATTGAATTTGTCGGTGTGATTAGACTTAATTAATAGAGTTATATAATGAAATATATATGACTAGAAGATAGTGCTCCTGCATGGCTAAAAGTTTATGAGTAAAGTTTTCCCCCTGATAAAGTTATAGTTTATTAAACCACTCTGCTACTGTTTAATTCCAAAACAGGTGCAGTGCCCTCTTTGACAGGCTGTAATTTAGGTGTACTAATTTACTAATTAACTCTAATCAATTGATAACATTAGTAAATGTCACTTACCTAGTGTACATATAAACATTTTATTGGTCTAATTTTTATTTAATGACCTATATTTAAAGCAAAATTTCATAAAACTGCATCAGGCAATGCAAGTATTTCTTGATATCCTTAGTTTTTAGTTTGATGCTATATGTTAAGTCTAAATTTTTTTTATTGCCATTTGAAGTGTTTTGTTTTATTGAAAGTTTTTCATTTAATAAAACAAACCACTATTAATTTATTTCAAAGCCTTAGTAGTATACACGTACTGCTGCACTGTAGCACTGGGATTGTCTTTTGTGCAGATCAAGTGACATGACATATAATAGTGGCTGTTTAGGATGTTACCAATTAAGTGCATACAAAATACAGATTTTAGCATAAAAGCTTTACTTATTTAAATATCTCAATATATATCGTTTTGGTTATGGTGCCTTTTATTCCAAACGTAAAATTACAGCGAGGACATGACGTCATTGTAATTATAGTTCTTGCTATGCATTAGTTTGTTTGTGTCAGAATTTTCTATATTTTGAAGTATATATTTATAAAGCCGAAGGATTTGATCAAACAATGTATAATCCTTGTTAAGGCGATTATTTCTATATTTGGCGCTGTAATTGGGCGGATATTTCACTCGAATTAATTTAGTTTAGATTTGTAAGTCTCTATACGCATTATGCAAAATAAATTGTAATTATATATGTCTCATTTATCTAAATTAAGTATTTAAATATGACGTGCATTATGGCTCTGCCCCAAACGCCTATGTACAAATTTGCATAATCAAGTTTGCATCTCTCGACCCTCTGGTGCTATTGTATTTTATGATTTTGCCATTTCTGCAGTCAAAATGGCTTGCATGTTGTAAATGTAATTGTTCTGACTTTGCATTTATGTTGGAAATATAATTATGTGCCAACAGTGTATATAATCCAAGAATTACTGCTAAGTGCTAATTTGTAGATTTCTTAAATTAGTTTTGTAACTTGTTTTGTAAAATGCAGTTTGCCTAAAAGTGCAAATATATTTGGTATATGCCTAGTACTGATATGCCCTGTTCACATAGGTTGATATCAATTAAACAGACCATTCATGAAGTAGATCATGGTTATAGTTACTAGTTAGCATAAGTAGTCATTTACTTGTAATCGAAGGTTTCTGACTGTCGTTGCTATTTATTCTCCAACCATTAAAAAGGCCATTGAATCTTTCACTTTTGTTTGTCGGCCATTTGCATTACCCAGAATGCTACAGGTTCACTAATCATGGTTAAATTTACTATCCAAATTTAATCTAGAACTTGTGAAACTACAGAAAATCATGATTAGAGTTGTACATTTTGATTTGCATAATCACAAGCTTTCACACGAAATATCATTACCACAATCAGTGCTTGATCATGATCAAAATGCCTATGTGAATGGGGAATAAATCTGTTAATGACTGAACACATTAACATAATGCTCACATTTAAATTATTCTCCAACATATTTCAAAAGCTGAACAATTGTAATAATGCTCAACACCCTAGATTAATATCCAATAACATGATATACCTGTCTTCGTACGTGTCAATTACTGGGTGGTGCTTTATGATATGGAAATTTGCTAGTGCCAAAAGGATTAAATATATTTTAATATGCAATTTGCAATCGATTTAGAGATACGATCTGGGCGCATGCGCCTTAAGAAACTCTGAATCATTATGTATGCAGTAAACTTTGCATTTATTTATGAAGCATGGCTTAACTTTTACGTGTTTACTTGTCGAATTTTTCCACCTACAATTACATGCTCTTTACCGTTTTTTCCCATCCACGCCCTTTAATGCCTACTTTTCTAGTCAATTGTTAGCACAGTGTTTATTAAGCCTCTGAGAATATTTGCAGGTGAACTCTTGAAATTGTCCACGCAAGCATATAACGAGGCTGACGTGATAATTTCGACTTTTTTGCATTGCATTTTCTCATCTCTAAAATGCTGCTCTAGCTGTAGTAATTTGGTTAGGGCTGTTGTGAAGGCCTAGGCTGAATTTGAACCGGTTAATATTTTACGCTCTGAATATTTTCATCATATTGTGCGAATTATCTCACCAGTTAATATATACCAAATGTATACATGCCATGTACTGGAATTGCATATAATATATAGGTGTAGGCCTATATTACACTTTAGAAGTGCATGTATAATTTTATTCAAGTTGTGTATAGTCATGAATCAGCTTCACCGATTTTACAAATTGAGACACGGCTTGTAATGCTGCCAATGACATAAATTATTTGGGCAATATTTAGGAAGAGCTTTAACTAAAACACAGACTAGAAATAATAGGTTGCTTAAACTGAAAACAAAAGGCCGTTGCATGATGCTGGTTAAAAATCTATTCTTGCAAGTTGAGAAATCTTTTTCTAAGAAGATTTTTAAGGAAGCCGTACGTTGTTAAAGGGGAAGTCCCATCACTTTGAAAGAATTTGGTTGTAGGAAGAAGAGCCTAAAAACTTTAAAACGGCATGGAAATTGCAATTTTGAGCTTACCAATCATTAAATAAAATGTCCTGAATATATGGATTTGGTTGAAAATACCAAGCCCAAGTGGGCGCCATCTTACTGACAGTTTGTAGCGCCCTCTACTGAATAAAAGGCATCAGCTCTCATGGAACATGTACCAACACGTCTTAGAGGGCGCCACCAACTTTCAGTATATGCTGAAATCTATGGAAAAATGTAACTGTGAATAAAAGTTATGCAGATGAAATAAATCAGTATCTAGGCAAAACAGAAATTGTGTAGCCCAATCTACTGCATGATCTTTGACCTGCAGCTATGCATTCATTCATACGTGAATCTTATTATAATCGGTAAATATATTTTTGGAAAAAAAATAATAATGCATTTGCCTGCATGTCAACATTTCAGGCTTGAAGTAAGCGAGAGTTTTGCATACCATTTATGTATTGATCAAATTGATCAATATACCCACGAGAGGCTTATCTACAGCATGCATGCAATATAGGATTTTTCATTTAGATTTCTGCAGCACCTGCCTTTAATTTACACAGTAAAATTAATAGGCTGAGCTGTGTAAATACAAACACATGTCAGCGTATTTATGGAGGTGGCTTATAAGTAATCATGGCATAGGGGAAAGATACCGGTAATCACACGTAAATCTGCACGCATTATTCAATGCGGGCACACTGGCATATAAGCCCTTATTCCCTCATGAAAATGATTTTGCAAGTAAAATGAAAATCGGCTTTTTCATCATGTTGAAACGTTGTAAATTGCAATGAGCATCGATCAGTTAGTTTTTCAGATAATTAAATTGATTAATAATAAACCAGTAGATAGTAGGCCTATTTACTTATATTTTTTCCTCTTGTAATGGTCAATGTCTGATATCACTAATATCACTAAGGGAAAGTCCCAATTTGTAGCAACTATAATATTGAAATTGTACATACTTTTGGTACACACATATGAATGACTGGGACAATAATATTTGCAACAAAATTTCCATCTTGAAATCACAACGATTTCAAAATGCATGTCTAAGCTTTTCATGAGAGCTGATGTTTTTTATCCAGTAGAGGGGCGCTGCCTATTGTCAGTAAAATGGCGCCGATCCGGGGCTTTGAATTTGCAACCAAATCCATGTATTCAGGAAATTTTATTTATTGATTGGTGGCCTCAAATCAAATTGCAATTTCCATGGCTTTCCTAATTTTTTATGCTAGCTCTTATTCCTACAATCACATTCATTCAAAGTGGGACTTACCCTTTAACTGCTAACAATTTGAGCTGTGCTTTGATGTATGTACTGTAGAATGCTGAGTCACATTGCTTGCACCTTTTAATCAGTTCTTATATTCTGACAAATTTTACTGTATTTCATTAATTTTATCTATATTTCTGTAAATTTTATAAGGTTTTAATTCGTCACAAATTGAAATCAGAGTCAGTTTAAAACATTTTTGAAACTTGAAACTTTACCCATAAATTTACTGTGTGTTGAGGGGGTGGATCATACATATATTTAATGTTTAAACTGATAGTCATATTTCTGGCTGGTTTTGTAATGGGGTGCTTTAGATTTTGCCTTTCCCCCAATTACGTCACTGGTGAGACCTATGCCTAATCAAGAGAGATCACATGCCTTTTCTTCCATAAGTTTGTCATAAACTTCTTTATATTTTTTTGGAGAAATAACCATATTTAAAAAAAATATATTCTTCTGATATTCTTATACTGTGGGAAAAATTCATATTATGTTCATATATTTTGGAAACTAATTTCTATATAATGTTTCTATAGTTTGGGAAAAAATTCTGTGAATAATATTTCGTTATTTTTAGGTAAAAATGTCCAGTGTTTTTAGTGGTCAGCAAACGCGTTTGAGTATAAAGAATGAGCTTAATTAAATTGATTAATAATTATACCTCAATGGACATTATTTACTTATTTTTCTTCTTTTCTATGTCAGTATTTGCTACCACCAACGTTTAACACGTTACTTTGAACATGTTAGTTGCCAAGCAGTGGTTAGCTGTACGGATGATGAATGTAGAATATCTTAGAAATTGCATCTCATGCAGACCTTCACTAATTTATTTAAAGCAATCCCCAGACAATTTGAGATTAAAAATTGAAATGGGCAATCCGTTAAAAGTTGGTAACACATTGCGTTGTTTACCAACAGAAAATAGCCGGGTTGTCGTGGTGTGGCATGTATGATTGATTACAACAGTGTGAGGCCATCTTAGCACTCAACTGAACGATTAGGACTGGACTGAACAGTTTTTGTTTTGTGCAAGTGGTTTGTTGTGGCCTTAGTTGCTGGACTGTTATTAATAAATAATGTAACGAATCATATAAGAATCTTAAATATTTATAAGTGAATTGAAATGAGAAAATGCATGCTGTAGCATTGCCCTGATGCAGGGTTTACAGGTGGAATTGAATTACCTTGCAACGAGACTTAGGCTATGAAGTGATGTATAATAATATTAAAATATAATGTAATATAATTGTATACACAAACTATCAGATGCTATTCTTCATTTATTTATTGCAGTGGAATAACATTTTAAACATTTTTGTTCTGTTTTTTTTTCAGGTAAGCGTACTTTTTTTGAAAAGTTTTTCGTTGTATTCATCGATCATGTTGGTGAGTGGGGTTTTTTTATTTTTAGTTATCTATTTGTTTATATATACTGCAAAAATCCAATTTAGCCTCTGAAATAACAGATATAAACTAAACTAAGTAGGAATTTACGTGAGATTTAATGCAATCTTACTTCGACATTCTTGACTAAGCAAACAGTTACAACATTTTCCTTTCAATATTTCTGAATTTAATAATAATTAAGCAAGCTTGATACCTTAATTTTTGACTATTTCATTTTTGTCAAACACACTCAAATCATAAAAACATAGTTAAAGGGTAAGTCCCACTTTGTAACAAGGGATATTCTCCTAAAACCAACTTCTTTCAAAGTGGGACTTTTCCTTTAACAAAATTATAAAATTGTTGACACTTAAGTCTAATTTAAAATGCAATTAAGTAAATAGGATAGTTATTTTAAAATTAATTTCGTATTATTATGTCAGATCTTACTATCAGGAGTTAAAAGAGTTAGATTAATTTGACTTGACATTGTGGTTTCCCCACTTTTATCTGAAAAGTTTACAAAAATTAAAATTAGCCTGTCATTTTTCTTTTTGTCTGATAATGACTATGCCATATTTATAACTGCAACATTTGATTAGTGAAGAATATACCCCTTAGTATATGCCAATACATTTTGCTTTGTAACACTTACATTAAAAAATAATTCTGATGGATGAATGTTTGAAGAAATTTACAAAATGATTAGTCAGGCTTGTGTTATTCGTTATTGTTATACCAGTGGCATCTAAAACTTGGTACTTTGTTAATGGATCAAAGTATAAAAATGTAAATTTGATTTGTAAAAAATATATATTATACGGTATACATGTATTTACATACAGCTTTTCAACGTATCAGCACTCATTGTGAACATGAGAGGACTCATTAGTGTAATTAATATGATAATCTCGATCGTGATAAGTTTCGAAATTTACATTTTGTTGTTAATCTCTAGGGCACATCCTGCATATTTAGATTGGTTTCATTTGTCATTAATTTTCTAAGTCTATCCTCTCAAGGGGGTATATTCTTTGTGGGTTTGTGATTAAAGCAGTTTGCATATTACGAGTTAAATAATTTTACATAAACATGTGTGCAAATGTAACCTCGTTTTCATGCTAGGCTGGCATCTGTTTCTTCATTTTTTTATCACTTTTATACGAGGCTTACAATGTGTTTGCATTTTTACTATAGGGCACTTTCCTATAGTTTTATAAAAGTCAGAAATAGCCCATCCAATATTTAAGATCTGGTATGGGTACTGCGAAACATCCCCATTTATAACATATTTAGTTACAGGTTGTTTTATTGATTTTATAATTAAATATTCTCAAACCAGATCCCTGAGATTTAACCTTTTTTACAGAACATGTGTGAAATTATTCAGATTGATTACAATTTTAGAAAATCTGTATTTAAGCTTTAAGCTCTAGTTGAAAAGGCAATAATAACACACGAGCAATAAAGAGCTAACAAGTAGGCCTACTGGGATCACAGATGTCCCCGTTATTAATGAATATTCATTCATTTCATGCCTTATTTCTAGAAATGTCAGGTTTTAGTGATCATAAATTAAATATGGAGTCCATTTCACATTTTTCAAAAGTTGAATTCAACCAATTAATGAGACTACTTACCTGGCTGTTTTCCATTACATTGTAATCCATGAATTTGATCATTTTACTAAAACTATAACAAAAAATTTGATTCAAAATCATTTGATTTGGAAAGATTCACCTGTAAAATTCTGATAATATGGCAAAAATTCCTTTAATGCTCCCTTACTTTGGTAAATAGTTATTCCTATGGCAATCAAAGAATTTATGTAAGAAAGGAAGTCCTATAATATTCTGATAGTGTCAAAATCTTTCCCATTAGTAGTTCTAATGTTGGACAGTGTCCAATATTTTAGCCATTTTCAATACATGATTTGTTGAATAGTTAAATATAAAAATTTGGGTATTTAAATTTTTTTTCTTCAATATTGTGCTCTTTAATTTTGACTCATAATCCTTTGACTTGTGTGGGTGTTTTAAAGTTCCAACCTTGGACTTAATTTATTTTTGCACAAATAATAATAGGCTTAATTTACCACCCACTATAAGAACTATAATATCTGTTCACACACAACAATTTTGTAATTGAGCCCTGTCACGACTTTCATATTTGTTTGCAGAATTGGGATATACCTCAGTTGAAAATCCTTCAATCATTTTGAAAAGGTCCTGACACCTTGTCACCATGAAAGTTTAGTTTTCAAGCTGGTTTCTTGGTACAGAGTATCTCTGTTATTATCTCTATAAACCTATAGTTTTTCTAAATATCTTAGCTTATTCAAATGACAAGAGGCATTGTTTGTAATTTGTGTATGAGAGAGTTTACATATTTAATGTAAAGGTGGTGATATATATGCAAGGAATAGACAGTTGATATTTTCTTTAAAGTTTTTGCAAGTGTGTTTATCAATTCGTGGTTTTCATACACGCTCGAACACAAGCAATCAGTTATTTTTTTTGCCAATATTGTCAATTTAGAAAGTTTTCACGAGTTTGTGTCATAAATGTCAGCATGTCATGCAAGTTGCGATGCATAAAACATACATGAATATACAACTATGAAAATAAATGACAAAATTGTCTTATTATTGATGATCAGCAATTCACTAATAAATATACATTGAGCAATGTTCATAGTAAATTTGAAAGAATTCCTACAGTGGAGATATCCAGTTAGGGTTTAAATTTAAACCTGGGGTTAAGTTGAGGGTTAGTAAAAAACCTATAGTCTTGAGTTGAGGTTTAGAACATAAACCAAGGGTTAAAGGGACAGTCTCACTTTGAAACAAGTTGGTTTAAATAAAAAGAGCGTGAAAAATTATTATTAAAATGGAAATTGCGATTGTTTTTGACAATATCTATCAATAGATAAAAT
>JAQIXP010002413.1:0-15170 GCA_034700285.1 Proteroiulus fuscus
TAATTTATAAATATTTATAAATGCTTTTTTAGTAAATATATAATATTACATAAATATTAAGAATATGTTAATTTGCCCTAATGTGCGACAAATCATGCACCAAAATGTCTAGCAAATATGTATCCTGCAAAAAAGTGTACCTGCACCAAAACAGGGATGCCAAAGAATCTGACACCTAAATGGCTTACACGGCAATGTTCCATTCCCGAGTAACTCCTTATGTGAGTTCGGTCATCGTCTCGAAAGATCGAGGGATGCTCCTTTGCATCGATTACCTGCATCTTTATGAGCAGATGAAGATCAACCAGTATTTGCTTCTGGGATTTGATGATGCATTGAATTTGATGTCAGGAGCTAAGTACTTCTATTTGTTAATCTTGCCAGCATGTATTTGCAGCTTCTAGTGGCCAATATTAAAAATCAAGACAACATCTTCCTGCCACCGAGGCCTGTTAAAGTTTGCGAGAACGTCATTTGGCATATTTAAATCATTAGTAACGATGTAGAGGGCCCTCGATATTCTGCTAGTATAGATTAAGTGGGAAGCCTGCTTAAATTATTTGGATGGAATGACACATGGTGTCATCTTCCACGTTATGCTATAATGTTTGCAGATGATCTTTCAGCTGTTTAGGAGTGCTAACCTTAACCTCACGCTGAAGCCATCCAAATGCTTTTTCGGGTAAGATGTTTCATAGTTAATGTTTCAAAATTATTAACTATTAAATTAAATTTACATCTTAAAGCTGTTCCTGTCCCCCTTCCTATTTCTTACAAAAAAGCTTGAGGTAAGTTGGGACTTTCCCTTTAAATTTTATAAAATCATCCTGCTATCCCATCTCTTTATGTACATCTGCAGAACAAAAATGACTCACAAGGCAGAGAGGAATCCACCACAGTAACCTTAAACCTGGCCTATGACAATCCTTACATGTAACCAGTTTGTCAATCAACTGAGACCCCATGATATCAACTTGGATAATACTTCTATTATTTACAGAACCCACAACCGCTTAGAATTATTTCTTCAAGCAGCCTAGGCTACTAAATCCCACAAGAATTTAATGAACTCAATGAAAGTACTATCATCCTCCAGGCAACCTACCACCACTTACTCCCCCAGTTCCCTGACAAAAACAAGGCAGTACAATGTTTTCCTCCACCTACTCTAGCACTGTCAATATCATGGGCTAAAATGCCTAATAAATCTCATAGGAAGCAATCTACCACACTGGACAACAACCCCCTGCAGTAAAGCATTTCACATAAAAAAAATTTTTTCGATAAGTTTTTCTAATTTTTTGGTGGTTCAGTGGCGCCTCTTGGAGTCAAGTTGTGCTACTGAAAGTAACAAACGAGTGCTTTCCTGTGGGCATAGGTGTGCTGCAGTGAAACACATTCAACAAAGGTGATTTTTTTAATATGATTTTGGCATGCCTACAGATTCTGCCATTTTGATTTGTTGGTTGGTTTGCTAAGTGGTCTATAACGTTAATGAGTAGGCCTAGGAGTTTGAGTGAGCCTAGCTCTGAAGACTAAGGCTTCAACTGCAGTTTCCCGGAGGGGTGAGAGAAAAACACCCCAGGAAACAGAAGGTAAAGCAACAACCTGGTGACTACAGAAAGTTACATCGCAGCCAGTTGATTGAGGACTGGAGAAAGATCTTAAAGTTGCCGGTCGCCAAGATGCCTTCCCTGTCTAGTTTTCAAGATGAGGAGGACAGTTTGGAAGATACCACATCAGTCTCCTTGACTGCTGTGGCCAACATGAGTGGATCGGAAGAGGGTGTGGTGGTTACACCTGGCTTGAAAGAACTAGTGGAGCAGGTCGCCGTGATGGCAACCACCATAAAAGAAGTGTCCACTGTCCAGACTGACTCACAGACGAGAGTGAGTGCCATGCTCTCGTCGCACGATGACCTGATAGCCAGCATGACCGACATCCAGAACACCCTGGTGAGATTGGTGTCTGATCATGATGATGCGTTAGCCAGTCAAAGAAAGTGCAGGACTTTGGTACAGGCATGATAGAGCTGAGGCAGGCCCTGGTGGTTTGTCAGGCTTGAAAGGATAAGCAAATTATTCTGCTGAAGGAACAAGTGCAAACCCTAAAATACCAACGTCCCGGTGCAGCCCACAAGGAGCAGAGTTAGTTGGTGTTTGCCACATACAATGGAGAGGGTGACCCAGACGAACATATTGCATCTTACGAAGCAAAGGCTTGCATGAAGCGTTAGAACACCCAGGAAATAAATGATAATTTTCATCGTACACTGGTGGATATCGCTGCCGACTGGCACACAACCCATGTGGAGGACATAGCTGAGGGCAATTGGTAGAAGACAAAAACTTTTTCTGAGGTACTTTCGGTCTTACACGTATAAGAAAGACTGGCAAGTGAGGATCCATCAACCCAACAAACTGGCCCGCACATACATCATGGATAAGGTGCATTTGTTGGAGATAGGATTTATTATTGCAGGAAAAAGACTCGGTTGATGAGGTGCACAAAGATTTTCATACGGAGTTACAGACCAGGATCGCTGGACAAGCATCCAACGATCATGGAACTACTGCAACTAGCAGTCTTTAAATGGGTGGTCCTCCTGGTGAAGAAGGATGGCCTAAAACAGTCCAGAGCATGGATGACAGAAGGACAAGATGCCCCAAGCTGTGGGAGAAAGTGGAAAACCAAAACAGGCGTCGGGTGGCAGGGATCAGTCTGCTGCATCGAATATTAACCAAGAACGAAGTAAGTCTCATCCATCGGGTCCTGTACGGTGTTATTAGTGCGGAAAAAAACCTGGTCACATTGCCGCTGAATGTAAGAGCGGTCTTAGTGGATTTGTTTGCTGATGGTGTAACCAGACTGGTCATTTCTCCCGTGACTGTCCAATGCCAAAAGGTTACACGCTGCCGAAGAAATAGGTAAAAAGGATTGGAGCATCACGAAACTCAGTTTACATCAGTTCGAGTATCTTGATGCTCTTGGTTGATGGTCCTGCCCAACCTGTGAAACCTGGTCAGCCCAAGGAGAGCAAGGTAGTCCAATTTGACCTGACTTTGTAACTGGCTGTGGTGGAGGATGGTGCTACCTTCAACGAATGGTTGCTGAGTAACTATTACTCTGCAAAAGATCCATCAACATGATGCAATCGTCGACTCCAGTGCATCAATGTTACTGATTTATCAGTCACCTGCGTGGTCTTGTCATACTACGAACATCGTCCATGGTGCTGACTTTGGTCTGAAAGCCGACCTTATCGTTGATCTGACCAAACCAAGAATCTACTATCTTGACACTTATCTGCTTGTGTCAACCTTAGACAAAGTACCCACAACTTGCAACCAAGATGGTTGCGATGATAAACTACAGGGAATTGAAGAGGTGACTCCGCCAGTTGTGGATTTGCCTGAGAATGACTTTACTACCATCGATTTAGAGATCTACATGAGGAAGATACACACATGGTAAACTTGACAATACATATCGAGGAGCCATTACGAATAGCAGCCAAGATGCTAATGGGTGTAAGGGTGCATTTTGAGAGACAGTATGCGAATGTACGACCGTGCTAATGGAGCCGATGCACGATCTCTTGGCAAAATACGGTGTTTAGCTAAAGGAGTAGTTCAGCTCAAGCCAGGATGTGCGACCGAGAAGCTACTCTTGGTAAACTCAACTAATATGGACATCTGGTTGTGGTGCCGGATGACAGTAGGAACAGCTGTCTACCAAGGACTGCGAATTTCTTTATATGGAAGACGAAAATCGAATTTTAGTATGGTTAGAATCTGTGCTACTGATGACAGATGGAGGGCTTTGGGAACCCACCAACTTAGCCTGGAACATAGGTTTTAACCTGATACCAGAAGAACGAGTACAGATGATGGATATCCTGAGGGAATATCGTGATGTCTTTGCAGTAGATATGTCAGTTAGGAAACTCAGACATAGTGGTCCATTGAATAGACATGCAAGAGTTGCCACCAGTTCATTTACCATCCGAGGCAAACTGCTAAGCATACCCAAAAAATCATAGATGAGTTCAATGTTATGCTCAAGAATCGCATTGTTCGACCAAGTAAAAGTTTCTATGCTAGTGTGGTAGTGATCGTGATGAAAAAGGATGGTAGAATGTGGTTTTGCATAGACTACCGCATATTGAGTGAACCGACAAACATTGACCAGTACCCTCTGCTAAGGATCAAAGTTGTGTGGGACTCGTTGTCCAATGCAAAGCACTTCTCGTTGTTGGATCTGGCAAGTGGCTATTGGCAACTCCACATGGCAGAAGAGGACATTGAAAAGACAGTATTCTCTTGCTATCGTGGATTATTTGAATTTGTGAGGATGCCGTTCGGGTTATGCAATGCACCGCCAACAATGCAAATTGAATAAACAGACAAAGATCGACCAGTATGGTCTGCCGAGGATTGACGATGCTTGGACTCATTGTCCAATGCAAAGTACTTCTTGACGTTGGATCTGGCTAGTGGCTGGTGGCTACTGGCAACTCAGCGTGGCAGAAAAGGACATTAAAAAGACCGCATTCTCTTGCCATGATAGATTTATTGAATTTGTGAGGATGCCATTCGGTTTGTGCAATGCACTAGCATTGATGCAGAGACCTAGACAGTCCTTTGACACACATCAAATGGGAGGCATGTCTTATTTATTTGGATGATGTTATTACCTTTGGAGCTATCTTCAGCATTATGCTGCAGCATTTGTGGATGATCTTTCAGATGTTCCGGAGTGCGAACTTTAAGCTGAAACCATCAAAGTGCTTTTTTGGTTATGACAAGGTTGCATACCTAGGTCATTTGGTGTTGGGAGCAGGAGTTGAGGTTGATCCTAAGAAGATTAAAGCAGTGAAAGAATTTCCCCAGCCGACCACAAAAATGCAATTATGTAGCTTTATTGGTTTGGCTAGCTACTACAGGAGATTCATCGAGCACTTTGACAAGGTTGTATAGCCACAGCATAGGCTGACAGGTGAAAATGCTATCTTTTAGTGGAATGTGAGTTGGCATTTGAAGCATTGACGACCTTGTTGCCATAAGCCTTGATCTTGACCACGTTTGATCTGATGCAAATGATTTCTTTACATACGGAAATGTCAGAATTGAGCCTAGGAGCAGTCTTATATCAAGGTGAAAAGAAAGATCAAAAGGTGTTGTCTACTCATTAAGGTGCCTGAATGTCTATGAGAAGAACTAAAAAGTTCCAGAGTTAGAGGCATTAGCCATCATCTTGGCGGTGAAGAAAAACAGACACTACTTGTTGGGCAGACATTTCAACATTGTGACTGATCATCACTCCTTGTGCTGCTTCCAGAAGATAAAACATCCTAAAGGCAAGCTCAAAAGATGGAGGTTGGAGATGACATAACATCAGTATACTGTCGTGCACAAGAGTGGAATTCTGCACGTCAATGCTGATGCCCTGTCCAGGTGTCTGCTGCAGGAGCAAACAGAGGGGGAGAAAAAGCAAGTGTATGTCACGGTAGCAATGGATTAGATACACTTGTGGGACACTTCATGTTTCAAACTGGAGCAGGCAATCAAGATACATGAGTAAGATGTTTAAGGAGCTCAAGACAGAAGACTGTCGAGCAGTAGTGGAGGAGAATCACAGAATCGTGAATGGCCTGCTATACACTTTGAAGAGTGATGACAATCTACATCAGCAATTGGTGCTGGAGGTGCCCAAATCTGAGAGATCAGATCATGAAAATTGGTCATGATTCGGAGATAAATTGTCATTTGGGAACAGCAGACTTTGGCCCGCATCAGGACATTCTATTGGCTGGGAATGACCAACAACATAGAACACTGTCTGGATGTGTGACAATTGTCAACGGATGAAGCCATAGAGTGGCAAGCGAGCTGGGTTGTTGCAACCTATTGTGTAGGAGGGGCCACCTGCTAGCCATTGAGGATTACTTCAACAATCAATTGCCAAAAGGTATGAATGGGTTTAAGTATATTCTGATTGCAATGGACAACATGCCCCTGTTCCTGGTGGTTAAAGCGGTGAGGAAAGTGACTGCCTTGGCAATTCAGAAGTTTCTTCTGGAGCAGATTATCTTTCGCTTTGGGTGGATTCGAAACTTGACAACCAATCAGGGTTCAACATTCACAGGTGGTGTGGCACTTGAGTTTTGTAGACATTACAATATCAAGCATTATACAACGACACTGGCGGAGAGCCAACAAGATGTTGAAGGCAATGGTGCAGGCATACTTGGATTCATTGGAGCATCAGAAGGTTTGGTCGATTTGGTTGGATTGCCAGGTGATGGCATACAACACGTGTACAAGCATCGGTGGGGTACACTCCATTCTTCCATATGCATGTGTTTCAGGCAATGATGGTATTCGAGTGTGCTACCCTCTCCCTTGTTGATAGCAGGTGATCCACCAGTGGGAGTTTGAACCAGAGCGATGACCAAGCTTATGGAAACAGAAAAGGCAGAAAAAATCATTTGATCGGACTCATCGAGATCTTCAGTACATCAACAACCTGGTGTTGGTCAAAGACTTGGGATCTGTGAAAGGCTTGGTGACGAAGCTGCGACCTCTGTACAAAGGCTCAGCTAAGGTGAATGGCATTAGTGCAGACGGACTGAGCTATACTTGTGAGTATAAGAATGTTCACGAAAGGAAAAAGCAAACCACACAGAATATTTTGTCTCAAAATGTATGAAGACCGGACAATGCCAATCCACCTAACAATCCGCAAAACAGCTGTTGGCGCTGCATTGGTGCAGAGGGTGGTACTGCAAACTGAGTTGCCTGAAGTAGTCTGGTATAAATTTCGAAAAGGTGTTGATCTCTGGAATCAACAGGCACTCTGGTGTGAGGAGCCATCTGTTGAAGGATTTTGAAGAATACAGTGTCAGAGTATGAGCAGCACATGCAGATGATTTATGGACCAGGGCCCTGTTTAATAAACATTTGAATAGTGAATAGTGACTAGTAAAAAGTAATAAGTGAATAGTTTAATAGTTTTCTGTTTCACAAGTAACTATTCAATAATCTGAACTATTCAGGATATATTTGATGAGTTTATGAGTCATTTGCTATGATACTTTGAATGTTTTTCCTACACAAAGACTTTACTCATTTATTTTGCAGGTTGTATGTACAGTATTTTTTTTAAATGTGGATGTCATGCAGAGTGAACAACTCAATAGAGCTTCAAATATTCACAACATGAAGATTGAATCCAAACTTGCAGTAGCATCATTAATTAGGGATAAAAATGACATTATTTGGGGCTTTTGGGCCTAGACTAAGTAGCCAGGACAAGCATAAGGAGTGGCAACATGTTTGTGACCTAGCAATATCTCTGCAAGTAATCACACATGACAAGAATTGGACATATGCAAGAGACAATGTTTTTGGTCAGTGGAAATGGAGAACAATTGTAAGTCATTCATTTCAAATGCATGACATGTCATATATCAAGCGAGAGAATAATACAATTGATTACTAAGCCATATACATCACATTAATTTAGGAAAAGTAAGATAACAAGAAAAAGACTGGCAAAGGTGGTGGTAAAGCACAAAAGTTTACTCCACTTGATGAAATTATCTTGGAAATAATTGGAAAGGAATCACCATTAATTGAAGGAATTAAAAGGGTTCTAGAGACATGGATCGAAGATTCAACAAAGTCAATTTCACAGTAAGGATATGCACATATGAAGGTGATGTAGCATTTGACTAATTAATGGCATAAATTCTAGAATAACCAGTACAGAAGCTGATAATTCCAATGACATTGAATACAATGCTGCTGCTGGACCAAGTAGTGCTACTGGAGCCAGTAAAGTTGCACAAACACAAAATGCAATTAAGAAGGCTAGGAAAAGAAAGGTTGATAATATGACCCTAATTAATGAGAAGCGTGCTCTTCAAATTGATTTTCTAAAGCTAGATAAGAGGAAGAAGATTTTGGAAATATATGAAATTGAAGAGATATTAGGAATTCCTCATACTGGAGACTTGCTAAATCAGCTAAGTTTGGTCATATTTGATGAAGAAAGCATTAATGAAATTGAAAATAGTGTATGTAAAAAATATTAATTAATTTATTAATATGTATTTCTATATAGTAAAGCATTTATTTTACTACACCAATGTTATAATATTAACATAAATTAAAAAAAAATGTTGAAATAAATTATCAAGCTATTGAAAGAAATGAATTAATTCCTGTAGCCATTCTTCTCCATCCATATTCTGTTAAATTTGCGCTTCATTTTCATCTTTTTTGTGGTATTCTTCATCACCTGGATCAAAGTTGATGTCTACAGTAACAGGTTTATAGTGGTATTACATTTGTAATGTTTTCTACACTGATAAAGAACTCATAAGCTTCAATAATGATACAAAGGTCACAAGCACACCTAGACAATTCACATCAATTATTATAAGGATGAAATACTATATTTAATATACCTAGCTTATCCATTTTAGTTTAATAAAATTGTGCAAAGTTGCACAGCAGAGGACTGTCATCACAGCTTTTTGGAGTTGAAGACTAAGGTGGTTCAAACACGGAAACTGTTCTTTAAGAACACCATAAGCACATTCAACGACCCGTCTTGTCTTTTTTAAGGATCTATACATCCTTGTTACAGCAGATAAATCTTCATGTTGTTAAATACTGGGAATTAACCAACTTTCCAAAAAATAACCAGTGTCAGATAAAATAATAGCTCCGGGTATGGGTCTCCACCTACATATCAGTTTTACATACTCTAAATTATATTTTCTCTGTCAGGTTATTTATTTAAATTAATTAGACATTGCATAATTACCCTGCTTTAAATCTATCATACACAGATGAATTTCTGAGAACTCTGGCATCATAAGTGGTGCCAGGAAAATTTGCTTTAGCATAATAACAAGCTAAATTTGGGCTATAAATGAACATCACATTTAGTGAGTGTGTTCCATGTCTATTGACAAAGGCTTCCTTATTTTAACTAGGAAGATCGATTGGAATGAGTGTTCCATCAACACACCCAACAACGCAGGGCATGCCTACAATTGTATAAAATTCTGAAGCTATTTAAGTCATGTTTGTATAGGAAAGTCAATTATTTCCTCTTAACAACTACATTGACAAACTTCTCTCTGTTTCTACAAATAGTAGCCTTTGAAATTCCATGCATGTCCCCAATTCCATGATAAGGTGACCCATTTGATAGCCAATGAAGGGAATTAAGCATCTGTTGCTGTGCAGTGAGAGCATAATTTCTCTCAGCTTGGTGATGAAAGTTATTGCCAATTTATTGATATAATAATTCAAACTGTGGCTTTGTTAAGGGGGGTTGTCCACACTTTTGACAGCATGGGATTTCAATGTTAAATTCGTTTTCTTCAAACTGATATAATTCAAGAATGGGTAAAAGTTCAATGATGGGGTTTGATTTTTTTTGAAAAATTATTAAATTTACTAAAAACTGATATATGAGTATGAAGTCCCATGCATTCTGAATGTAATTATCGATTTTCAAAGTTGACTGCTCCGTTTTCCCATGCTATTTTACATAGACGTGAAACTTTCCCCAAAATTTAACAGATCTCAATATTTTGGAAGAGCGGATAACGATTGGGTTTGATTTTTTGGAAAGCTTATTTAATTTACCACAAAATGTTTAAGTTCGATTTTGTTATTACCTGCATTTTATATTTATTTATCGAATTTCAAAGTTTACCGCTGAGTTTTTGCCACATTTTGCCCGATTGTACAGCTCACAGGGCCGATAAACAAAAAAATCAAACCCCATCAATTTATGTTCAGCCATTATTGAGAAATTTGTACTTTTATTTAACTTGGAGATTCCCATAGGAGCATGCATGCTCTAAAAAGTGTGGACAGCCCCCTTAATCTGAATCTGTAATCAATCATGACCATCATCAATGTAAATACTTGCAAATATACAAGATTCCTAATCACATACTTCTCATGAAAACTTGCATCTGTCTTTTGGTTATAATGCACTCGTTGTCTGAACTTTCTCCTACAATATTCCTCAGAGTAACTATCAGTGAACAACAGGGGATTCATTTATCTTTTTGTCACAATATATTTAATTACTCAAGTGAACAACTCAATACAATATTCTCAAATATGCATCTTGAATAGTTCCAAAACAACCTATCGTGATTTTCATGATGAGTGTGAATAGTGATGAGCAGACATATTCTATATGAAATGCTCTTCAACATTTATTTACCCTCTCAAATATTCACACTACTCACTATTCACTCATCAACTCATCTACATTTTATATGAAACATAAATCCATCAAAATTCACTATACTCCAGTTCACCCTCAGAAACAGGAAAAAGCGTCATGTAGGAGCAACGAAGCAAAGCATGATCTATATGGAAAAAGACAAGCATCACCCCTGAAGCGTATTTGGTCTGTTCCATTTCCAATAGGATTCTTTGCTTGATTTGTTGTTCCTAGAATGCGCTTTTTCCTGTTTCTGAGGGTGAACTGGAGTATATTCAGTATTCAAATATTCATACTATTCACTATTCAATTGTTTTATGAAACAGGGCCCTGGGTGGGTGAAATTAGTTTGTACATGACCCAACCTGGCCTGTGACTAGGAGACAAGGACTTCGTTTGAATGAAATCAGTACTTGGGGTTTGGCATCCCCTAGTACTGATGCGATGTTTCCTGTGGTGGTTAACATAGCTGGTGAAACTAAGACAAACTGGCAGTTGAAATATATGTAGGTTACATACAGGAAATACATTCCTGTTAGGAGGCGGGTGAACTATTGTGGTATGTGATGGAGATTACTGTACTTTATGTAAATTTATGCTTAAATTGTTGAATTTGGTGCCTAAAAGGTGGTTCAAAAAGGTCGAAAATTTGATTAAATTTGGTGCCTGAAATGTAATTAAATGTTTTTAAGTATTTAAGTTTTATTTATAGAAATTCGTTTTATCCCCTTTAAAAATTGAAGCCTGAAAGGGGGATGGGAGGGCTCCAGTTACCATAGGTGAACAATTGGTAGTTAGGGCACTGGAGGGTGCTAATTACTTGGGAAATGTAAATAGAGTAATTGGCGCCCATTTGGAAAGAAAATTTGCATGTGGAAATTCTTGAGGTGAAAATTTCATCAGGCTAATGACGCGTGGTTGCCATTTTAGGAACTCATTCTCCGTGTAACTCATGGTGGATAGTGGTGTTTTTGTCTACCTCGTGATTAGTAGTTGATCTGTTGGATCATTGTTTCTCAACAGACAGGAGTTGGTAGGAATTACTTGATGAAAGAGCCCAAAAGGTAGAGTTCATTCTGAAATTTTACAAGTGTTTTTGTTGGATTTTCGAGGGGACTATTGAGTGCTGGGGTAACCTAGTTAGGGAATAAACAAGTGTCCCTGAATACAAGGAACGCTGTTCTAATTTGTGTTCCTGTATTACAAAAGATGGCAACAGGTGGTGCATGGCTGGTGGTCAAGCCCAGTGATGAGGAGATGGCCGATCTGTGCATCAGAGCACTAACCAACTATTTGAAACACGAAAGATGTGCCGCATGACTGGCTTGGCTGGAGAGATATGGCCTGTGGCCACTGGTGAAGAGGGACCTAATAGTGCACTATCGGGTCTGGTTCCCAGTGTAATCTTCCGATCCAGAGGATGGTAATGAGGTGTTGGATGTCTCTGTGGGAGTTCACTGGGTGGAAGACTGCAGCCAAAGCTCAGGTAGAGGACTGTAGATGTCTGCTTGCCTATCAACAACAACAGCATTGACGACCCTGCGATGCGCGCTGTATCACGTTTTGGCATACCGTCAGATAGTCGGCTTCACGCATTGTTTCAATTGTGGTCTGGGAGGCCATGCTGCTGCCGCCTGTCTTTTACCTAGTTTTTAATCTCAAATCTCAAGTGGTTTTCAGTCGAAGAAACTGCAATTGTGAATAAGTCATTACAATATTCATTTGTATCAATAAATAATTATTTCTTGCTCATTTTGTTCCATTATGTATCTATTTGGAAGGCATTTAAAGTTTAATTGATGTGGATTTTGACTTTCAAACTTTCAACAACTGCATCTACGACCCCGTGACCCACGCTTATCACGGTTTGGTGTGCCATCAGAGGGCCAGCCCCACACATTGATTCAATTGTGGTCTAACGGGCCATGCTGTCACAGCCTCACCTTACCAGACCAAAGAGATGCGTGCTACAATTGTCATGGGTCAAAATATAATTTTCAATAAATAAATATCGGGGGAAATCTATGTGAAGCAATTGATTTAGTCTTGGGTGGTGTGATGGCATAATATGAAAAAAGAACCACTTGAACAGTATTGGAGCAAATAGTGATGAAAGATGAAGAACAGGAAGAAAAACGAAAAAACAAGGTTGAAAAAAGAAAATGTAGGTAGTCTAAGGAATGATACAAAAACGGGTGGACATGAAAAAGGGAGAGAGAGCTTAAAAAAGTTGTAAAAATTAGGTTTCACTAGAGTAACTGTTACGGTTTGCGAAAACAAAACAGTAAAAGGTGCATACAAGGACTAATTTGCTGACTAAAACAACACAACGAAAAATCAAAATGCAAGGACCTATTTGCTGACAAAAACAACAACGAAAAATGAAAATGCAATGACTAATTTGCTGACTAAAACAACACAACGAAAAATGAAAATGCAAGGACTAATTTGCTGACAAAAACAACGAAAAACGAAAATGCAATGACTAATTTGCTGACTAAAACAACATAACAAAAAACGAAAATGCAAAGACTAATTTACTGACAAAAACAACAACAAAAAACGAAAATGCAATGACTAATTTGCTGACTAAAATAACAACGAAAAACGAAAATGCAAGGACTAATTTACTGAAAAAACAACACAACGAAAGACGAAAATGCAAGGACTAAATTCCTGACAAAAACAACACAACGAAAATTCGACAGTGCCGTGCAAGAACAAAAATTTATCGCTACGATACAATTTTTGTCAACATATATACTACCAGGACAAAGCTAAGTCACATATTAATTTAGTTATCTACATTTACTAAATTACCTTGTTTTCAGGAAGAACTTCCCCTGTTTATTGTTATTTAACAGTATAATATAAATGTCATACAGTGGGCCTACTGTACTTTATTGAGGATATTGTAAGATTGATGTAAGCATTAGGAATAAAATCACAATCTGCAACCCAAAATAAGAACTTTTAGTCCTTTAAAATTTTAGCCTATTATTACCTGGCCACTAAAAACTAATGTACAACCACGACCTTTGATAAATTGAAAATACAGTAAAGGAAAACAATCCCAGACCCGACACAATTGTGGTGTTGTCGGGCATACAAGGAGTGAATACCCCTGCCCGGTACGAGGTGGGATTCTGGAAAGCAGGCGATTGGGCTCTGCTAAAGTGAGAAGGAAGCGACGCTTACCTACACCAGCCCCGCCAACATAGCAATCATCCGGATCATTCATCGTCTTCATAGCCAGATCGTCCGAGAGTCAGCAGCACTCTTCTCGAAAATAGTCAATTGACTTGGTATATTGGTTAATGCCCTGCCCCGCAGCAGGGGGGGGACATGTATAATACAATGCCCAAACCCATTAGATGCGGAAACAATTAAATTAGCATATCTGGTGGGTGGGTGGTATTTTGTCACATCATCCCTGCAGGAATCAGGTGATGTCCGAATTCTTGCAGTGATGACGCGACTGCGATATATTGGAGGAAAAAGCTGTCTTTAATGTGTTAGTGAATGGGTTGGAGGTTTAGAAACTCCGGTTCTGTAATTATCTGGACCTTTTGCTTCTTTGTTTGTTTGGCTTTTGTGGTAATTTGTATTTGGTATTTCATGGAAAATCCTGGGCTCTATTCCATTTACCATACTATCTCTCTTTCCATGAGTTTTAGGTCCCTCCAGGCTCTTGACCAGCTTGATTCATGGATTCAATCGTGTATTTCACTCCCATATGCCAAACTATTTTGATTAATGGTCACCATTATTCACATATTCGTACATCACATCGTAGTCCTAGTACCACTACTCTCCCCATCCCAACTCGTCAATTATGCATGGTAATTGATTATCATGAGCTCCCATCCGTGCTGACTCCCATGGAACTTTTCCAATAGGAATTCCTTGATTACAGCAAGAAGTTTGTTATACCTCAAGCCATCAGGCTAGCTAACAGCCGAACCATTGTCCATTTCTTGAAAGAAATTTTCATGTGATTTGGTTTTGCTCAATGAATAACTTCACATGAGGGATTGATGTTTGCCTCATATATGTCACTTTCTTCTGGGCCAACAACATTGAACATCGATATTCAATGGCTTACCAAAAGCAGGCCAAGGGGTTAATTGATTGTGGAAATAAGATGTTCAAGGGAATGTTAAGACATCACCTAGACCATGTGCTACTACAGAAGGATTAGATGTATTCATTGCCAACATGTATTACGGCTAAACCCTTTTGCTCAGTGTCCCTGATCAAAGATATACTCTTTGCAAATGTAAAACTCCATAAGTAAAAGCGCCATTGAAAATTTTAGCATGTGTGGACTCAGGATTTAATACTCTATTAGAAACAAGCATTATACTGCCACCTATTTGCAGTTTGATGAAACTGGATGCACTAAAATCAAAGCTGGATTCCCAACAGCCCTCAACAAGCTAAGGTAAGGGTTTTTGGTCTAATATCACAATTTCAGGTCATATAACAATAATTTTTTTTAGAAATATAAAGTTTGATACCTTATTGAATATAT
Organism: Proteroiulus fuscus; assembly: GCA_034700285.1. Taxonomy (NCBI): domain Eukaryota; kingdom Metazoa; phylum Arthropoda; class Diplopoda; order Julida; family Blaniulidae; genus Proteroiulus; species Proteroiulus fuscus. The sequence goes on from JAQIXP010002413.1 coordinate 14,798, forward strand.
CCTATAACTTTGACCTGCTGCCTAAAGTATTTCATGCCATTTTATACCCACAAATTAAGGTGTCCCTGATCAGACACAATTACTTGAAGGCTGCATTTTCGAGCACAAATCTTCAAACATGAAAAACAATAATATATTTTATGCACTGGGTGGCATCTTTCACATAAGTTATTGTAACACTACCAACATTTGGAGAATGATTTCCAGTTATGCATGAAAAAGGAATCCCTCATAGCTGATACTCAACATGGGTTCAGGCAGGGTCGGTCCTGTGAAACACAGCTGGCAATGTTTGTGCATGAAATTCAGTCCGCGCTGGATAAAGGCAAGGAAATTGATGCCATTTTTCTAGACTTTGCCAAAGCTTTTGACA
>JAQIXP010002414.1:0-15165 GCA_034700285.1 Proteroiulus fuscus
AATTTGAACAACATGTAACTAGTGTGGTGATTACATTTGAAATACATGTAAATAATATGTCACATTTCTGTAAGGGTTGGAACACAATTTCTTGAGGACTGTGCAGTTTTAAAGTGCACTTTCCTTTAAATTCCAATTACTTACATGATGTGCGAAGTATAGATCATGCATATTTACACTCTTCTTTCTTCTAATCGTCCTCTTTTTGGGAAGAAATTTTTTTAAAATTTATATAAGGTTTTAAATCTTTAATAAACATTTATACCGGTATTGTTGATCTTATATAGAAACGAGTTGACACATGTCATATACATTATCAGCTGCAGGTTGTAAGTTAAATTTAACGAAAATGCATATCATTTTAATGTATATATATAGGACAAACTCTCTCCTTAGTTCTTAATGCAGTTTTCTCAAGTTTATACTTCGTCTATCGTATAGCGTATAGCGTTTACAACACGTGTGCGTTTTTTGTAGCCTAGTTACGACCCGGATTTGGTGAGAAAATAGCATCGATCGCTAATAAAAACAATCGCGGCATATGAGATTGTAAAAAAAGAAATGCCATCATACATATATATATATATTATATATAGTCTGAAATTCTGAATTCTGCACTTTTACAACTAGGCCTATAATTAGGTTTGTTCCGATTCGCCCGAATTTTTTTACGCTTTGGAAGTTGGAACGAATCGAAAGCACGCGCACGTTTCATAGATACCAAACCAATATTGCGCGTGCGACTCTCGTGATCCGGTTCCAATTTTCCAAAGCGGAAAAAAAGAACGCACGTCATAAATATATACACTTAGAACGATAGATAGGCCTAATAAAACAAAAAAAATTAGAACTTACCCCAATGTCGATTTAGTTGTCAACGTGGTAAAGCAGTACGGTATAAGTTGCGTGCGTTTGTGTTGTGAGTCGTGCCAATTATTCAGAATTATCAAATGGTATGTTTTGTTAATTTGTCATCCCACGCTAATGTATACAGCGAATGTCATTAAAATGAGGTTCATTGTATCACACAAAAACACTGTTGACGATGATGTTGATCAGAGTGATAATAACGTGCCTCCGTTGCCGATCGTGGTTAACGTTATTATGCCTAATAGAAGTGTAATGCAGTTTCCCAACATTATCATCACTCGAGGACACACCGGAGATAATGAAAATAATGTCAGCTTTCGCTGAAATTGCGCCACCATCTGAGTTTTTCCATCCAAATTGCGCAACCAATCCGATGAATGAGTTGTACTGTGACGTACGTGATAATATCATGTTATTACAGTATGTTATTACCAAAAAAAATCCCAAAGAAATGATAAAAAGCATACAATAAGCGGCCTCTGTGGTGGAGAAGCGCGAGTGAAGGAGTTTCACGTAGAAGTAGCCCGGTGAGAGTTGCGATCGAATGTAGGTCGGGCCATTTTTATAATGATCACTTTAAAAAAATGAAATAGGGTGAGGGCAATCCACAATGCATTTTATTTACAATTGTTTGCCCTTATCCCGTGCAACATCTTAAAATATGATGTAACATTGCACATATCCTAGCTCACTTCTTTTCCGCCCCCCCCCCTCCACTTCTCCCCTCTTTGCCAGAATTTGTGCAACTGCATTCAGTATATTGGGCTGTGCATAATTCAAGGGGGCTTTCCATAAATGACGTCACAATAAAAATGAACAGTATCTCTCAATATAACGTCACAATCTGAATTCTCCCTTTCTCCCCCCCCCCCGCCTCCCACTTCCCCCCCCCCCCCAATATGACTCCACAAATCTTCGACGATTTTTTTTCTTAACAATTTTTAATTTCTTTCCTAATTTTAGAGTGAAATTTAGTGAAAATTTAACATTCTTTTAATTCAAATATTTTATTCATGAATCCTTAAAGTTGGTACACAATAAGTTATATAAACATTTTAGATGTCTCTCTGTGTCACTTAATATATGAATGCCCCATTATTTTTTTTTTTCTTTGCAGAAAAGCTGTGAGAAGACAGTCGGACATCGTAATTGTCGGGAAAGACGAATAAGCTGTAAGTAATGCTGTTTTTAATCTGAAATGATGAGATAAAACTTGAGTGTTTTAAAGGGACAGTCCCTCTTTGTTACAAATGAATTTTAAAAATAAGATTACCCGTATTAGTAATAAAGAAGGGCAGTCTTGTATACAACCTAGTTTATTACTAAAGGGTGCGCATGCGCATTTGACAAAATGACTTCCAACATGGCTGCTATGAATCATCGAGATTTTTGTCCACATTGGTTTGTTTCAAAAATTAATAACTATGGAATGGTAATTATTAATTGAATTTCAATTTCTACGCTCTCCTTGTTTCCCCCCAATCTTACTAAAAATGCTCGAGGTAAGGTGGGACTATCCCTTTAATTAATTATTTAATTTCTGTGACGTTGCTGAAGAATGGTTACCACTTTTTGTTCTTTATAGCTAACGTTATTAAGAGCCAATATAAAATAACACTATAAGAAATAACAATAAGGTTGTAAAAATAGATATTCAATTACTGTTTAAATTTCAAAATATATAAAGGGGGGTTGGATTAGGTTTACATTTTTTACAACCAAATGTGAATGACCTACATTTTTGAATAATATATTATTATGGTCAGACTCGCTCTCTTGCTGTTGCATTATGGTGGCTGGCTTGACCTTCTGTTTACTTTCCAAATAACAAAAACAAGGTGCAGTTTTTAGTGTTTAATTTGGCAGCAAATATTCAATAAATATCGCCATTGAGTGGCTGATGACGTCACCCGCTGTTGCCATTTCATCCAATAGGCCTACTCGTTGTAACCCTGAACTACTGGGTGCAATTTTTTTTTTCATTTTTGTCACATTTTTCACACTGAATACAGTTCGTACTTTTGAAAAAAAACAACTGCAACTTGTGTGTGTGTGTTTTTTTTTTAATAAATTGAAAATGTCCGCCATATTGAAACGGTCAAGGGTCATACGTAACGTTAGGCTCCATTTTTCCATTAGATTTCAGCAGACGCCGAGAGTGGGTGGCGCCCTCTAGGAAGTGTATGTCTATGGAGCTGATGCATTTTATCCAGTAGAGGGCGCTACGTACTGTCAGTAAAATGGCGTCTATTTGGGCTTTGCATTTTCAACCAAATCCAATGTATTCGGGACATTTTATTTAATGATGGGTGGAACCAAATCCAATTGCAATTTCCATGCCTTTCCAATTTTTCCATGCTCTTCCTCCTACAACCAACTTCATTCAAAGTGGAACTTTCCCTTTAATCTGTATTGGTCTATAAACTTAATAAAGAACTTGGTCTGACAGGTGAAGTCAGGGAAAAACTCCAAATTGCTAAAAAATTCAGGATGGATGTACATGTAATCGACAATTTCAAATGCGCATTAATGTGTCTGGAGACAGTTTTTATTGTGGGGCAGCCGGGCAGGGGAAGTCAGGGAAAAAGCAATTTTATAATTAAAGAAATTTGCAAAATTTGTTTTTCGCGCCAATAATTTTCCCTCGCTTTAAAATAAGTTCTAAAAAGCGCTTCGAGTAGGTGACTTAGCTTCATTTAATATAGCAAATCGCTTCAATATGGCCGCTCTGGTTCAATTTGGCTTCACTTTTAATGCTGACAGTCAATGGTCCAAGGTGCCAGAGGTTGTGATATATGGCTGTGATTTTGATGTATACGTGATTCGATAAACGTGGTTAGTTTTTCTGTTTCTTTCGTTAAGTTTCTCATTTTTATTTTAAAGTGTCAGTGCTATCAGTTGGTCGTAATCTAAATAATATCATTCTTGTAGGGCCTTAGCCTATTCATTGATAATAACTTATGGGTGTAACAGTTAACTCAACAGTGCATGATCCTTTTCAATGACATTCGTGAATTTTTGGTTCTTTCTAGAGTGTGGAGAAAGGTGAGAAGAATTTCTACATCCATTTAAGACTTACATTTGCTGAGGAATGGAAAACGGAGTGAAAGTCGACGGACTTCGACTGAGACATAAGTTAGACGGGGAAATTCAGCCCATCGTCAATGGCATTGAACATGGTAGGAAACTTTTTTTTATAAGAACTTGTGTGCAGGTATAATGTGAAGTGGTACTTATCTGTGTGCTATCAATATAGCATTATGTAGACCTCATAGTTTTTTAAATAAAATTGCGTATCCCTCTGTGTAGACGAACGCAATTTGTTCTAAATATTGTGGGATCACACTTTTATTTTCATAAAACACAATAAATAATATAGCCTACTCGTGTGTTTAACAGGGAGATTTTTGGGAGCTATCCAACATAACATCCCCCATTTGACTACAACAATACGGTGGTTCCCATGTTTTTGGGGAAAAGAGACACGTCGTTGGTTCGAAGCGCGTATAGCTTCGCTAGTGTGGCGACCGGGCGTAAGGGCCACCGTAGTTCCGTGGGGGAGGTTACAGGGCCGTAGCATTGTCAAGTAATCAGGGGGGAAGGGGCAAAGTGGATTTTGCTGCCCCTCTGGAGGCCATGGCCGTACCCAGAAATCAATTTTTTTTTTGGGAGGGAGGGGGGGGGTGCCGACCCAAATTTTTTTTAATACATATGGCCTACTGGCGAAGATTTAAAAAACATTACTGCAAAAATGTACAGAAAATGGCGCCGCAGGCGACTTTTTTAATCAAAAAACACTCAAAAATGGGCTAAAATAATCACAAATTTTGCCATTTTATCTAGTATTAGTCCGAAACTTTCTGGGGGGGGGGGACTGGCATTTTGCTGCCCCCTTGGATCGAGTCTGGCAGAGCAGCCCAGCTACATCCCTGGGATGTTATGTTGTGTAGTACCGATTTTTGACCCTTTTACCACTCCCATTCCCCTTTTTTGACACAAAACCGTAGACTAACCACTCTACTTGTATGAACCATCATACGAATAAGACAAGAGGAAGAAAAACATAAAATACTGTGAAAAAAAATTAATGTCAAAACTGGAAAAAAACAGGAGATGTATAGGGCATAGAGAAATCACTGAGGAAGGCTGGGTGCCCTTTTTAGATTAGATCTACCATATTGTTTCAATTTAGCCCCCAGGGGCTAAGTTACTTCTAGAATTCGGTTGGAGAGCGGGCACCTATTCGAGATTGGGCATATTTTGGAACAAAAATTTCACTAAGGGAATCCCACCTTTTCACAGCAAAAACATTTCTTACAACATTGACAATACAAAATTTACAAAAGCTGAAGTAGAGCCGAAATGGGGCAAAAGAGTTGCCATGGTTTGAAATTTCGATTTATTGAATTGGTCAGGGTTAAGTTTTTTAATATCTTATGAAAGTCTAGCAAAAAGCAACAAAATATTTGATTTCTAGACCATTTAATCAAGCGGGGTTTTTTTCTCTCTTATTTTTAAAGCAAATTATTTTTTCGAGTAGAAGCGATTTCCTGACTTTTGTTGAATATTTATAATAAAAGGGGTAGGCCTACCGGTCGGTATACATTCGTTTCCTATTTCCTATCGGGTTTTATTAGTAAGAAATCCATGTTTTAGGAATTGACGCAATATTTTAACTTTTTGCCAAAATACACGCGCACAAAATTATTTGTTTTTCTTCGCTGAATGGTTGACTACCACTGTGGGATAATTGGATATCCAATTTATTTTTCCAAAATTGGAGGGTGTTGCCCCATCACATTTGGCCAGGATCCTAATTACCATTTCCAATGTAATGCAATATCTCAGCCGGGCGAATTTGGGATTACATGTAGGCCTAGACAAAATGTTTTTGAACTCAGACTTGCAGGAATTTGACCGAAGATTTTCATGTTTTCAGATTGTTGTAAAAAATTTTACAAACCCTGTGATCATTCTTTATTAGGGTTTAATGGTTATGCCATTTGTCTAAATTAAGAAACGCAAAGGTCAGTTGCTGGTGATTTATTTTGAAATGTAATTACTGTAATGGAAATTAGCCATCACATTTGATTTTCGGCCTCTCAACCAAAAAACCTTTTGTACCAACTGTGCAATATAGTGGAAATAAACGCATTTCCCAATATTTCACAACCATGTTCTGTCTAGTAATTTAATAATAAAAAATATGAAAATAAATGAAGAAAATAGTTTGCTGTTGAGCTGGGAAAGACGTCATGGGGCAGCTCCTTCAATCATGCGTTCGAACTATTATCGAGCATATTGGGCAGTCTGCCTGATGTCTTTAATCTTTCGAAAACTTTTAAAACTATTTTTTTTTTGTTATTAGGCCTAAATTCCTAAACAGGAATTGCTTGTGAATGGTGAAAAGCTTGTTTCGGGCGATTTTTACCTATATTTGGCAGGGTGTCTGGCCGTCTTGAAAACCTGGAAATGTCATGGAAATTTAATCTGCGTCTGGAAAATCTAAATATAATGGAAAATTAGGCACTAATTGCGGTGATATTTAGCCCATTTTTGAGTATTTTTGAGCAAAATAAGTCTCCTGCGGCGCCATTTTCTGTCATTTTTTTTTTGCTTTAGGGCTAATGTACAAAAGCCTTCAGATTTTCGCCTGCAGGCCATGAAAAATATTTTTGGGTCTGAAAAAATGGATTTGTGGTTGTGACCCAGTTTAATGGCCAAATATTGCAGTTTTAATTGCATGTGTCAGTAAAAATGAGTTATAAATCACTTTTGTATGTTCTGGAAATTTGTGAAAATTTGTCTGGAAAACCTGGAAATGTCATGGAAATTTCTTCCTGGATTTGGCCAGACGCCCTGATTTGGATTTAATTCTAACATCAGGTATATTTTATATTGCTGTCGATTATATACGTAGCCTATCGAAAATTATTAACTAAGTTTTGTCTGGTTGTGGTTGACTTACTGTGAACCGAGGGTAAATGTGAGCCAATTCTCATGCATGCGAACTTTAATCTGTGATGCCGGTCAGAAAGTTAAAATATAAATGGTGTCTGGTATTATTTTTATAAAGGTAATACAAATTTCCTGTCGTTAAGATTATATTTTCGAATGCAAAAGGGGAATCTGGCTAGTGCTAGCTTACTGCATATTCGTTCTGACTGCAGGATACTGACTCGAATTGAATTGATGAAATTGTGATTGTTATAACGAACTTGTTTAATTCTATATTTTGGTTCCTTGATTGCAGTGTCGAAAATGTTTCATAACTAGTTCCCTCGATAAACTTCACCGTTAAATTTTTCTCACATTCACCAATCTTGTGCTTTTAATTTAAAATGCACAAATCTGTAATACTTACCCAATTTGTACTTTCTCAGTCGATGTTGTCCGGCATAACATGACGATGGAGAATGTCAGAAACAACGCGCAGGTAAATTTGCTAGTGATAACAAATTTCCGAGTGGAAATCTGCTGCTATGACGCTTGAAATCCTCGGCTTTTCCTTAATTGTCAGAGATTGCACGAAAGCTTCGTGGAACATTTGGACAAAAAGCTTTCCGAGATGGTCGACGATTTCGTCCACGAGGTGGAAAAATCGCAACCGTCTCCATTCAATAATACTCTATTTAATTACACCAAATTAAAAAAGAAGTAAGTTATTGATATTTTTTTTAATAAAAAATAATATGTGCAATCGGTACTTTAATTCTCTAAATGTTTTCTCTCAGAGATTCTAAGATCGGCGAATTACCAGACAAGGAGTTTGTAAATCGGAGGTCACTTTTAACGTGAGTGATTGTTTTGCCATATCTCTCGTAAAACTTTCATTTCAACGATGTGGATTTTTCACACCACAATCGGGACAAAAGCTTATTAAAAAAAATGTTTTCAGGGAATTATTCGAAAGTACGCATATCCAGACCATATATCACATATTTATTGCCATTTTGGTGCTTCTATTTCTGAATACGGTCATCTACGACTTGGTGGACACTGGGAAGTAAGTTACGCCAACAAACTATTTTCAAAACTTAATTTAAATTAAAAATTTTTGAATGATTCGGGGGAAATGTGTTAAGGCAGCCGCAGCACTGGCGATGCATTGATTTTCAAGTGTTTTTTTTACCAAATCTTTTAGGGTCAACTTGGATTTTGAGTTGATCCAGTGGACGTTTGCAAAATTCCACACCGTCATGGCCATCTGGGGAGTGATGATGATAAGCACGCTACTGCTCGTGTATCCCGGATTTCACTACTGGGCTTATAATAGAGCACGGAAGAGCGGTAAGCGGCAATTTTGACCTGAATTTTCTGTTGAATTTTGTGTGTGCACGGATTAATCCTCTCCGAAATTAATGACTGTCTTTGCTCGCTCGGGGGATGATTTCATTACGTTACAATAACTTTGTGGATTAATTCTAAACTTGCGGCCTGCTTTGACAAAAATGACACTCACAAAATATATTCTGCTAATTTATAATTTAACTTATTAAAACCCTTTTTTTTTTGTGAAATTTGATGTATTTACAGTGATGTGGAATTATGCATGGTTAGCAGCCTACATAGTATACTTGTGCATGTTTTTTTACTTTCCCGTGGCTAAAATGGTGGAAAACGGTCTTCCGCCGGCTTCATCGTCCATCATATTGATGGAGCAGGTGAGAAACATCATTCGGTGTTTTCGTATACTAAACCCCGGGAGCAGTGATTAATGGGGATGGTAATGCGTGCTCGTGTTTGAACCAGTTTACTCTTTGGACTAATACTTAGTTGGGAATAATTATTAAATCGCTTGGATAATTGTTTGAAAGGAGTTTTATATTCAAAGTGAGATCCATACACGTTAATTTTAAAATTCGTCCCTTGGCCATTGATAAATTTTTTTTGTGCAAAAATGTCCAAATATGTCAGGAAAGCACTCAAATGGGAGAGTAGGTGGTATGGGGTTTCTTGCTGTCTTCTAATAATAGGGGCTATTGGGAAAAAATCCTGATATTTTGTCCAATCTATTACAATGATTCAAGAAGAAGGCATCGGTCAAATGTTATCCATTCCTTACTCTGCTTGATATTCTAAGCTATAACCACGATTGTGACGCTTACAAAAGTTACACTTATAGGTTCGGATGCTCATGAAAGTACATGCCTTCGTCCGAAGCAATATTCCCCGGGCCATTAAATATTCCTCGCCTAGAGGTAAAACTCAAAAATGTGGCGTTTTTATTGCTGTGAATGCCTTTGGTTAAGATTTGTTTTTTTTGTTTTTATTTAGACGATGACGATAAATCCAAACATCAGGCCTGCCCCGATTTCTCCAAGTTTCTATACTTTTTGTTTGCACCCACGCTCGTTTATCGGGACCAATATCCGAGGTCCGTCGAGCGTTTTTTTCCTCGTCTAAAACCTTCGTGCTTTCGAATTCGGTGTGTTAATTTTTTCCCCCTGCATTTGTTTCAGGAACAGCCAAATAAGGTGGCATTACGTCGTCAGTAATTTCGTTCAAGTGGTGGCCTGCCTGTTCTACACTTATTTTGTATTCGTGCGGTTTTGCGTTCCCGTTTTTCATAAATTTGGCCAGAAGCCCATGTCGCCCAAGAACCTGGTCCTCTCCGTGTTTTCCGTCATGCTTCCCGGCATGCTGGTCCTCCTGTGCGGCTTCTTCGCCATTCTCCATTCCTGGTTGAACGCATTTGCGGAAATGTTGCGATTTGCCGACAGAATGTTCTACAAGGTAATGCCTTTTTATCTTCCCAGAATCGCGGCTTACGAGTAATCCGTCGTTTTGTCCCCGATTTCAGGACTGGTGGAATTCTACCACCTTTGCAAATTATTATCGTACCTGGAACGTGGTCGTACACGATTGGCTCTACGTATACATTTACAGAGATATCTATAATGTGAGCTGCCAATCTTGATTTTCCTTAATTTTAATTTCAAATCCTTATGCAGCGCAACTATCGTCTGGCCAAAATTTGCTTTAGGAATTCGTTCTCTTTTAACGATTTGCAGTTGATGAAGACGACAAACAGCCACACGAGGATCATTCCCAAATTTGCCGTCTTCACCGTGTCCGCTCTTGTTCACGAATACATCCTCGCCTTTGCCTTCCGCTTTTTCTACCCCGTTTTATTCTTCATGTTTGGCAACGTCGGAGGTGGGTAGCACCGCGTTCCTCACCCCGCCCATCGGCGGAGTTGCGCAATTTGTAACCTATTTTATCTCGTCTTCAAGTTTTGTTCATATTCGTGACGGACAAAAGGAAAGAGAGGTACTGGAACGTGTTCATGTGGGTGGCACTATTCATGGGTATGGGCTTCCTCATGAGCCTTTATAGCATGGAATATTATGCAAGACTCAATTGTCCGCCCAACACCGTAAGTACTTCTATAAACCCCGAACCGAATCGGATTCTTATTATCGGTCCTCTCATCTTTTATCATGGTTGCGGTTAAACCGAGATCAAATTTGAATTGATATTTGGACCAGACTTCAGCTTGGTGCAGATTCCTTCGAACAATTGTTAAATGCATTTATTTCATCACAGGATTCCTTCCTCGACTTGTTCATTCCGAGGTCCTGGACGTGTGATGCAATCAGAAGGAATTGAGCCTACACTTTTTTTTGTGGAACGGCTCCACTGGAGATACTAAATTGGAGTCACAAGATGGCCACAACTAAAGCATACGATGCGAGCGCTCTTGCCATATTGCGAGCTTCGTAAAAGTTAAGATTGATATTATTGTGATTGAACTTTACGGGTATTTTAATCACGGGTTTGTTTATTTTTCCCCACCTGAAATAGTCTCCAACTTTATATATTAGAAGAGGTGATTACTGTCTAGCCAAAGAATCCGAAAAATATTTCCCCAAGCGTTATAAGAACAGACAACTTTTTTGGATGAAAAATTAATGATTATGCATTTTGATTATGCTATTTATCATAGGGAAGTACAGGATATATTTAATTTAATAATTGTAATTATATACTAAAATCATTGTCAGGTTTAAAAATTCATACATTTTTTTTTGGCTCATGGATTATACAAACCAATTTCAGTAATTCAAAGCATTCTAACGTTGTTTGGGTTGTGATGCACTTCCAAAATTTATTTGAAAATTATTTTGAGGGTCGTTTGTGTATACGTGTATTAAAAATGCAATAATTGCAAATTGTTTTTTTGCTGAAAGTGAGTAAATTACAAAACTAAACCAAAGCATTCAAATTCCACTCAGTATTTATCCCAATATTAAATTATAATGTTCCCATGATTTTGATTCGTGTAAGAGTTTGAAGAATATGCAGTTAGAGTTCAATTTTCTTTTTTTAACTAAAACTTTAAATGTGATGTGATATTTGTGCCAAATATATATTTCAGAATTTTACTATTAAATATTTTTTTGTAAAATGTTTTCGTTTGCTGCAATTTTTGGTCGAAAATTTGCTAAATTAAAAGTGCGACAATTTTATGGTATATTTTAAAAAAAATTCTCAAAAGCAAATTCTCTCATGAAAAAAATTTAAATGGATTTTGCAAAAATCATTGCGAGACTTACGCTTATTCACTTACCGAGTATTTTGACAAAAAATGCATACATAATGAGCAATAGTTTAGTTTTGATCTTAGCAAGTTATAATGTGTTCTCTCTCCTGAACAATTTAAGCTCTGTTTTTTTCAGATTGAATGGGATTGAAATATAACGAGAATCTTTGCGAATTCCTCGTAATCTAGCTGAATCCTAAAGCAAAGGAGCAGTAATTGCTCAACTAATACGCACAAATGGCCGAGGTAAGATTTTCCAATAATTTCGGTAATATTCATGAATTGTAGATTAAATCCGTAAATATTTGTTCGTTTACAGAAATAATCGAGCCGGGAAGGCTTTTTGGAGTGCTCGGTCCGTTTCTAACGTAACTTGTTCTCCTCCATTGAAGCGGTCTTGATGTTGACCGGTCTGTTGGACGGCCAGCATTTGTCATCGTTGGTCTTGCACAGGCGCCATTTTTGGTAGAAATCATCTTCCTTGCAGTTGTCCACTATGAGGGCATCGTCGGCCGAAGAAGACAGGCACATGGATGTTTCTCGGTTGACGAATTTCACGGCGTCGCCTTGGAGCACCATGGCAAACTGGTGAGAGGGGCTTTCACACCAGTCTCCCGTGTAAACCAGGGATCCCGGGAAAACCCCGGCGCCGATGCACCGAAAACTGAACTTTTGATATTCTCCGAACTTGATGTAACCATTGGCGGCGTGGGCCAAACGGAACCCGGAGGTGGAATCGCAGAATCTGCGGACTAACACGTTTCCGACGTCCGATCCACGTCCCGAATCCGACGTTTCCTTCAGGCCCATGCATTGATCGAAGGCTTCGTTGACTATCAGGAGCTTCACTTCCTCCGTCCTGGCGTCTGGAAACACGCCGATCGTTTTGGATATGTCCGAGAACATCTGAAGAAGCATGCCTGGGCTAACAGGGTTTAATCCCGTGTGGAAGCAAGCCTCGTAGAGGGAAACGATCGACGTTAAAATGCAAATGGACTTGAAGAAATTCATGTTTAAGACGTGGTAAGTGCTACTGTTACTGTACTTGTAATGGCGAGGTATTTCCTGGGTAGTTTTTTAATGCTGGATGCATGATTTAGTGATTAGATATTTTGAGAGGAAATACTAAAATAGGCTTTAATTAGGTTATTAACCGTTCGAGTTAACCTTATTGAGTCTCAAAATAATTGGTTTATTATTGTACGTCAGATGGCGGGGCCTCCCATACAACAGTTGAAAGAATTAGGCCGTTTTTATTTCAATTTATATTTTTTTTTGTTTAATTTTGAAAATAATGCTGACATCTGCAATAAGACATAATGGTAACATATGACCTCTCAATATAAAGCTTAGAAGTACTGCACACACTGTACAGCAATATTGCTGTGTAAATTTTTTTTCGCATTTAGAGGGAAAGTACCACTTTGTAACAAGTGATATTTAAGTTGTTCACACTCACTAGATGTGAATGGCTGCTGTCATTAATAATTGTAGCAGTTTCCATATAGAAGAAATCACTACTATTGCCAAATAAACGTTAGGTGCCATTTTTCAATAGATATCAGGCACACAGACATTTGGTGGCGTCCTCTAGGACACGCCCGTCTTAGTGTTTCAGGAGAGCCGATGCCTTTTATCCAGTAGAGGGCAATACATACTGTCAGTAAAATGTCACCTACTTGAGCTTTGCATTTTCATCCAAATCCATGCATTCGGGACATTTTATTTAACAATTGTTAGGCTCAAATCCAATTGCAATTTCCGTGCCTTTCATAATTTTTCATGCTTTTCATACTATAACCCACTTCTTTCAAAGTGGGACTTTCCCATTTAAGTAAAGGATTTGAGGATTTTTTAGAATGCAACGGTGTAACTGACATTATTAGCTTTTAGCACTATATCAGAATAATTCATTGTTAGTGATTTTAAATGACATTTTTTTTACAAAAATGTGTCTCGGCTATATTCCGGCAGTCCTCCGTTATTATTAGGCCTATCAATAATTCTCGAAAAAAATATTTGCATTTTTATATATTTTAATTGCGTAATCTGAAAATATGTGTCATTGCCACATGCTATTTGGATAACTTTTTTTTTGAGATTGTAATATTTATGTAGTTGCGCTTACGTAAATATTGCCTAAAATTTATATTCAAGTTATCTCGAAAATTCAATTTAGGCGAAGATTTTGACTTGGAAAAACGGCGAATGTAGAGTAAACGCTAATATCGCAAGATGTGTTTATTTATTATAAACAAACTTATTTCTGGATCCTTTATATCATCACCTTCGATTGTAGCCAAACACGGAAATGGTAACAACGCAAGGCCTATACTTAATGCAAACGATTTCACACTTTAAATTGGCCCACCTTATTTTATAGACTGCATTTTTCATCTCTTTAACTAATTGTGAGTATTTGCATATTCATTAAGCTGATGCAATTTGCATATGGGCTCATTTTAAGAAAATAAATTGTAGGCATTTTATAAAGTATGCTATTCATTTGCTCTTTCAGAATGTGCATGTTAGACCATTGTGTTTTCAATAATGTTTAAATGATAATAATCCTGTTGCACATTTCTGTACCTTTAAGCTTAATTATTGCATTGCTTTGAACCTGCTTAATTTTGTAAATGTCTTTCAGGTGTTGTTGTTTCTGTAGTAACAGAGTAAATAATCTGCTCAAAGGTTGGACGTCAACTATTGTTTAATGTTAATGTCCATCCGATCTGAAAAATTAGGAAAAGTGAATTCCTACCTTTATGCTCCGAGGTACAGATTTGTTTAATAGAAAAATCAGTCACAATTTTAAGGCAATTTTAAGTGGATATTGGAAAATTCATAAAATTTGTCTAAAAATTGTAATTATAATCAATAAGGTTTAAGTCGGGGAATTGTTTGATGTGTGCATTCTTGTTTACAGAATATTTTGTTAGACTATTTATCCCCGCAGTTTAATTATATTAATGCTAAAAAATGAAACCTTTTCTTTTTGCAGTTGACGTACATTATGATCACAATTGGCAAAAGATGGCGGCCTCGTATATTCTTCTTTATGAGCGGATCGTTTTTGTTACTTACCGGATTATTGGCTTACTCTTATTTGGAGGAACAAATTAAAATGAGGTAGTTATACTTATCGAAAAATATCTGTGATTGTTTTTCATAATTGATTTATGAGTAAGGTTTTCATTTATTTTTCAGAACGGCCCTGTTCGTGCCAAAAATGCGAGGTAATTTACTTAACTCAATATCACTTATGATAGTCGAGGGCGCAAATGAGTCCTTTTGAAAGGTTTTAAATTTATCCAAAAATTTTCTTTTTAAATAAAGCTGAAAATTAGATGCGCGTATTCGACTACTGCTTTCTTTTGATAATTTTTCCCCATTCAAGTATCACAATTGCTTGTGTTCTGTATCACGTGATTTACGAATAATTCGTATCCATTGGAAATATCTTCTTATTTAGGGCGTAAGATGCATTTCAACGTAAGTAATTAGTTGTTACTTTCCAGGTGAATATGAATCTCGAAAGTTGGTTCCTTCCCTGCCAATTTGTGTCCTATTATTGGCCTATGCTAGAAGCGGATCGAGTTTTCTCGGCGAACTGCTGTCGGCCGGACCGAGCTCGTTTTATCTGTTCGAACCATCTCATGAAATCCTGTTGAGCCGAAACGTCAGCGGCGTCGATGAGACTGCCCAGATATTGGAAGGATTATTCAGTTGCAGAAATCGGAGTCTTCAAA